>WWET01001521.1:173154-189251 GCA_011038615.1 Limnodynastes dumerilii | reverse complement strand
ACCGCTCGCTGCTGCAGGTTTGTAAATACTGGAGCCACACACATCATGGCTGACGTGCCCGGTGCCTGCTAGGACTGCTTTTTCTCCTCCGATCTCTTGCTGTGGATGTCTATATTCTTCGAGGCTCCATCTCCTAAGTACTCTACTGCATTTATAGCCACAGGGAAACGATTGCCCCTGAAAACACCCCCTACACCCAGTGTGCCACTTCAAGGGTAAGAAGCCCGCACATTGCCAGCTGTGTGTTGCATGTACCGGTTCATCAGGCATTGGTATGCCAACTTTGCAGTGTTATCTGCTACAGGCCGCGGTACCCAGTGCACAAGTGAATGGTACTGACACTGCTGTGTTGTCTATGTTTTGGTATTTGGGGAGGGGAGTGATGCACCAAATTTATATCTATATATTTAAATTTATTTTGCCGTGGGCAGCCTAGTTCAGTTTTTATATCAGGAAGAGATTAGTTTAGTATTTAAAACATGTTTCCCAGACCTATTTCACTTGATCTATTATGTGTTTAAAAATTAAGAATGTCAAGACTTGCACTTATATTATTATTTATTGTGTGCAGTGATCATTGTGTTCATTTCTACCAGCTCCTAATAATCAGTGAGTTCTCACATGTACAGGCAGGTGTGTACTAGGGATGATACAATGATCCAATAATTTTCCTCAAATTTTCTACTTGTAATTTTTTTTTTTTGCCTTTTTATACCTGTCAGTGAAAATTCTGATGACTTAAGGAAAAGCAATGTCGTTGCTGTGATTTTGACCTTGCACTGTCTTTTCTCATTGTAAAGACTGCATCAACAGACTATTCTGAATTCAGTTAAATGATCTGTCTTATTTATTTATTTATTTTTTTGATAGATGAATCATCTTTGCAAAATGATCGGATGCAGAACTATTTTGCACTATCATTCATCTGTTATGAATGGCATGCTTGTATTAAACTTTCTATATAAGTTGTAGAACTTTGGCGTTTGAGAAAACTATGCTTTAATCACTACCATTAATCTTCAGTGTTTAAGAAAAAAAAAAAAGGAAAATGATGAATTTTATTGTTTGACAAACAGTATGTTTTTGGCTTTGTTTTCACAATTTCTAATTTTTTTTTATGTGGTATATAACTTCAGGCCAGTTGAACAGCATTGAATCCTCCCTAGCGCTGTGTTGGAGCTCGGACTGTAGCACCAGCGGAAGTTTGTATCCAGTCCAAGCCCTCCCTTATTATTTTTTTTTTGTTGAGTAGAATATTTAAGGTACTCTACACCTGGGATTAAACTTGCATGCTAATCCAGTTCTCTGTTATTTGTTCTATAAAGGCAAATGGTAACCTCAGGGGAGGGCTTTAATTATATAGAGCCACTGGCTTACGAGTTCAAATCATGTAGCTGCTGCTTTTTATTTTTTTTCTTTAATCTTGAGACTGAAGTGTGATGTCATATGTCGTATACTGCATAATAGCTCCGTTTCTAAGACCGAGGTTACCAATTTGTGCGCCTGGCGGGGCCAGATCACAGACTATGGTCATGTTACTCAGGAAGCCAGTGTGCCACAAGCAGCTGGAGAAGCCAGCCACCAGCCGGACGAGGCCAGCATCAGATCCCTGCTAGCACTGCATTTGAGCTCCTAAGCCGCACCAGTGGAAGAAGTCTCAATCCAATCCAATGTTAATTGTTTTTTATTGCAACAGTATTTTTGGAAGCTTTTTCACCTGGCCTTGAACTGTGGTTTTCTCCGTTCTCTACCATGTGTTCTATGAAGGCAAATAAGCATTGGCTCTTAAAATGGGAATTGACGTGATTTTAAAAATTACTGTAAGAAAGTATGTATCCTTTCATCATTCAAAGAAATTGAAACTTGAGGATGATTTTGAATACTAAATTGTTCAGGGCTTCTCTGAAAGTTGTACTACATGGATATGCTGTTTAGTAATATTCATTCTTTCGGTCCTTGTCCATTATCTATAGCTTATATGCAATTGTCTGGCAAGAAGTATATGCAGTAGAATATTTGAATGCTAGTTTTTAAGGGAACCATAAAAGGATTACGTCATGTTAGCCTATATTAATTTAGCAAATATTTAATCAACCTGGCAAGTAAAAATCTCGCATAAATTATAATCTCAAAGTAATTATTTTAAGCTCTTCACTATTAATAGTCTGTGTTTTGTACTGATATTTGCCATTACACTTCAGCTGAATTGCAGACCCCAGATCTCTTGTCACTTACCCTGTATCCAAGCCTGTGATTTGTTTGCTTTGCTACAGAGAAAAGCGACAAAAGCCAATGCACTTTGTACTTTAATATCTCTGATCACTTATTCATGCATCTAGAAAAGATGTACTTGTGGCTCTTCACAGAATTTAAGCCGGACAAAAATCTGTTAACCCAAAGATCAAGCATTGAAACGATTATTTAATGAATCATTTTAAAAGGATATTCAAAGTTAAGAGCATTAGGTGAATTTGATACATAATCACAGACCCACAATGATATAACATCATATATGTAAAATGATATTGTAAGCATTAAAGCGCTACACATTCATACATAATGAGCAACCTGGATCTCACCCTACGCAGACAAATCTAGCCCTGCTGCATAGAGAAGTAGTCGCCTCATGGTCACACTTCACCGTTTTGGACAATTCTTCCTGTCTTTAGGAGAGAAGAGTCCACCGGTACACTTTGGAGAGGATTCTGAGAGATGGTGATTCTTCTGATGCGCATTTTACCTCAGTAACGACTTTGTCAAAGATGCTGCTGGGTGGTCTCAGGTGTTAAGTTAAATAATATTAATCAACACAATTGATTAATTAAATCACCTGGAAAAATAGACAACATAAGTAAAACTTAAAATGTACATTCAATCAATCAATCATAGATAACGTGAAAACCAGAGTCCTCTCTGTAGTTCACCTACAGTCATTTTCTTCCAAAGCTGATATTGTCCCCAAAAGTAAGAAAGGAAGACCTAGTTACTGCCCGTAAAGATGAAATATGACCATGAGGTTACTAATTTCTCTATACAGAGCTAGCTTTGATCCTCAGCGTAGGGTGAGCTTCAGCTTGCTCATTATGTATGTGTGAAGAGCATTGATGATTCTCATGAAATTACTTTACATATCTGATGTTATATCAATGCAGGATTATGACTGAGGAATTTGACTATCTAATGCTCTTAGCTTTGTATGTCCTTTTATATTATCTAATTAAATAATAATTTTAAAGCTATCATACATACTGATTATTCTTGTCATCCGATTTAACTGCTAGTGCTACATACTGCCACTCCAATTCTTGTATGGAGCCGTGGCATGTCTTGTAGGGAGTGACGGTAACCACTGAATCTCCAAGCGGTTCTATAGAATACACGCTGCACGTAATATAAAGCATTCCGGAAACTACTCTATATTCCTTGTTGCACTGTACAAAAGGTGCTATTGGAAAGCCCTGGGACTCTAAATGAATGCCATATTTCCTGGAAGCAGATGAGAAGCTACAAATACCTGGAAAACCCTACGATATAGGCAGCAGGTGACTGTGCTGTAGCCTCGATATGTATGCCCCCTAGTAAGTGCTGTGCATTATAACACATCCTTACCTTGTGGCCAATATCATGAGACCTAAATGATAAAACGTTAGTGATAATTGGTTCGATCACCTGACAATTGGTTGATCGGACCAATCATCCCATCGGGACTGTTTTGTTAGTGTTTAAACAAATCTGTCATATGCTACACTAAAGTGGTGGCCTTGAATTATATGGGACCAGATTCAGACCCGCACGCTTTCAGTGCGTGCAGGAGTCTGTAATAACGCAAGGCAGAGGGGAGTGCACACCCCCTGTCACTCCCCTCGGTCGTTCGGGCTTTATGGCTGCTTACGCTGCCGTAAGCCTGCCTTAAATCAGACGTGCGGATCAGCCCTCTCCCACACTGTACAATTTAAATGCTTCCCCCACCCGCTTTAGCGGGCGGAAGGGAAGCACAGCCCATTTCCTCGGAAATGGGCTCGGACAGAGGCGCCCAATCCGGTCCATGGATAGTAACAAATTCAGCTATTACAATACATTGTGATTTAGGAGTCTGTAACTATGCTACATCTATTTTTGATATTGCTAAATCACTTTTTCATCTACATAAGTTTATACATTTTCAAAAACGGGAAAGCAATGTGAATTTTATTAGTCCTGTCTTAAGAAAATGTCTTGTGTTGAGGCTTATGGGGCTTAATTAAGCACAGTATACAGAACATCCTTTCAGAGAAATGTAATGGCTTTTAGTGTGTTATGTAAAATTTCAGCTGAGCCTGGGAATGTTGTAAAACCAAATCACATCTGTAGGTATTTATATGTATTTGATTTATTTTCTGAAGAGTATCTGCCTTCTATGTAGTGAACTGACTCTATTTGGTGGTGTCTGCTAAACAAGTCACCTATGAATAGTCATCTTGAACCGTATTCACAGTTTATTTGTTAACAGGTTTTTATTTAGTGCCAGCAGATTACGTAGCGCTTTACAATTTTTAATTATTATAAACAAGACTGGGTGGGTATGCTCACAAGCTTACACTCTCTAGGACAGTGGGTTTGATACATAATGGAAAGTTCTATATATCATGCAATGGACCAGCCAGGTTGTATGATAAAAGTTCTAAGTGCTCGGTATGATCCAGCCACACAGTGTTATTAACAGAGATGAGGGAATTTTAGAATAGAAAGAGAGAAAATAGAAGAAACACTGGTTTGTGTTAATAATCTAATAGGAAGGCAAAGTGGTTTTTAATATGGTAAACAAAGCTTAAGATGGTTGAATAATTTGATAAGCTTGTCTGAAGAGATGAGTTTAAAAGAGCGCTTGAAAGTTTTGAGAGTAAAGGATAGTCTTAATTGGCGAGGGAGGTTATTCCAGAGAGTTGGTGCAGCCCGGAAGAAGTCATGTCATGATGATCTGAGATATATCTTGAGTGAAGATATGTATGCAAGTGCAGTGTTGTTTATGGCTTTATAAGGTTAGTAAAAGGATTTTGAATTTGATTCGATAGTAAACCGGCAACTAATATCGAGTGACAGAGTGCATTATCTCTATTTGAACGTTTTGCAAGGAAAATTGGTTCTGCTGCTGCATGCAATATAGATTGTCGAGGGGTAACTTGGTATTGTGGTAGTCCAATAAGGAAAGCATTGAAGTAATTAATGTGGGACATGATCAGTGCATGAATAAGAGTTTTAGAAGTGTTTTGTGAACAACATTTTTTGTATTCTGGAGATGTTTTAAATGTATATAACAGGATTTAGAAGCCAATTGTATGTGGGGCACAAAGAACAGTTCAAAGTCAAGTGTAATATCTAGGCAGCAAGCTTGAAGCATGCATAGTAGGTCGTTTCTTTAAAAAACTGCACTTAAGAAGCAAGAGCTTTTTAAGTGTGAATCCGGTCCCTTATTGTGGAAGTGGCTGGACTTTGCAGTATGGTTAAGTGTCATTAGCATTTCAGATAAGTCGCTAGTACTCTAAAAGTTGTGAAATTCATGTGTTCTTGTTATGTTATAAAAAATGTTACTTTTTGTTTTGTGTGTGTCGGTTTTTGGAAGTTAGAAGTTATTGAGTTTCACAAGAGAACCCAAGTGGCTGCACATGTTCCAAATGTGGGCCATTATGTATGTTGTGTCAGCAACAAAACACTTGTGTGTCTTCGAAGTGTATACTGATCTTCAGGATCTTTTACCTAAAATGTTTATTAATTCATGCAATTTGACATATAGGTCCGGATTCACAGTTACGTTGTCTTTGTTTTACGTATGTTGTTTTAAGAATTTAGCTACTACGCATGCGCAGCTTATTTAGGCTGTCTATGTACCATTTCTGTACGTAGATTGTTTAAGCATGGTCTTTAGACTCAATTCTTAAAACAATGTACGTAAAACAAAAACTACGTAACTGGAATCTGGACCAAAGTTTTTAAGTTGTAAAATTCCACATTTGGAAACTTCTTGTTGCATTATCTGCAACCTTTCTATTTCATGTGGAATAAACTTGGTCGGGAACTGCTTTCAATGTTTGACATTGTTTTCTGATTTGTTTTCACATAGGGGAACAGTTAATATAACAAGCTAAAATTATAATTGGTTTTGGTGTAAGAAGCCACTTTTTCCCATGGTGTTGTTGGTCTAGTCTAATAGTCCAATTATTATGTAGTTCGTACTCGCATGACAATTGATCTGTTCTTCCAGTTTAATACCATAGTAATTGTTTTTTGGAGGCTGTTGGTTGATGTCTGTGTACACATAGTTTTATATTCTCCCCTAACAACGAACAAATTATTTCCATTGTGCTCCTCATCGTTGGAGATATCCTAATCGTAAAAATGATTTCTTGCATGCTAAAGGCAGGTAATTTAGAAATCTGTTTTTCCTTCTGCAATCCATGCCTACTTTTTACAGTCTTCATGCTTGGTTAACCATGTGTTGCAATAATATTATATAAACAAGAAAATTCCAACAAACACTCACTCTTATTGGGACATAACTTTTTTCTTTGACTTAGTGAACAAGATTAGTTTATTAGGTGTACACATTCAGGTCCTGATTCAGAGATTGAAAATAAGAACTTAAAGTTACACCTGGGCTAAACCATGTTCATTTCAGGGGAGTCAAATTTCATTTATTGCAATAGTATTATAGTTAAAAGGTGATGTTTCCCAGCTCAAGTCTAATTAGCAGTTTAAAAGTGAAGCTGATCAGGTATCTGTGTGCAATAAGTAAAAGCAAAGCATTCTCCCTGCATGCATAGAATAAAATTAACTTGACTCCCCCTGAAATCAACATGGTTTTGCCCAGGTGTAACTTTAAGTACTTATTTTCAGCCTCTGAATTAGGCCCTCAGTTTCTCTACATGCGTGAAGTAGACTAAAGCTCACATTTATTAGATTACCTCTGCCCAGTAGAGCTCATAGGAGACTAACGGGTTGTGTGCAATTGCCCTGTCTTAGTAGAAGTCTGGCAGCTCTGTATATAAGGTTTTTTTTCTATGAGGATACAAGTTTGTGTTACAGCTCCCTGCTACACAGAGACTATTAAAGGCAGATGAAATATTCAAATCAATAGAACAGAGCTGTTTTTATATAGTCCAACTTAGTTACATTTATATTGTAACGGTAAGTAAGATGTTTTAACTACAGAAAAAGATATCCCTGTGTTAATTATTCTATTTGGCTTCTTGTGGTATTTATATTTTATGTAATTAGTCAACATACTTTTACTTGTGCAGTATATTTGTATTTTTGTTTAAGTGCAGTTATTATAAATGGATTCTCAATAGTCATAATTTGCTTGCTATTTGTAAAGGCTTCTTTATACTATATGTAAGTCATTGTAGACTTTGTCAAACATGTGGCTTTTGTATACTATTTATTATTTAGATAAAAAGTCATGCTGGAGTAAACAAAACAATTTACCTTCTGTCTGTTTTATGTTGGAGTGGGTCTTGGCAATTATTTTATAATTGCTCCACAAGGAGCTCTGATTCCAGAGGGCTGGATCATGTGTCAGCTTCCAGTTTAGGTGATAGATGTTGTCTAAAGGTGTGGCTTGCCATTGTTGCTATAGGTAATATAGTTTAGCAGTACTTGAGATCTGATTAAAGGTAGCAGCAAGGAATGATTTATCTGAAATTTTGATTACAAATACTAGGGCACCAACATGGGAAATGTACAAAGTGTCCAGCATCCATGCATGGCACCATGTGTGATGAATTACAGGTGGAGAGTAATTGTGCGGGCATTGGCTTCATATTGGTTCCTTGACGTCAAAGCAGTTTGGCTGCACATAAAGTCTATCGAAGATGGGTGACCCATTTTCTATTTTCCATTTCTGTTTATAGAATATTACATGTATGGGGGTCCACCATAATCCACATTGGAGCTTAAACGTGTAACTTACAGTTCCCAAGCAGCATGGATTCACTGGTGGGAATCATGTCAAACAAATCTTATTGAATTTTTTGACTGTCACTATAATGTAACATCAAGGGGGAGCTCTGTGTGTGTGTGTATATCTATCTAGATGTATATCTATCTCTTATCTAGATTTCAGTACAGCTTTTTATGACTTAAATAAGATGGAAAGTTTAAGACTGGACTTAAAAATAGTGTGGATATGATCTTGATTAACCCTTGGAATCTTCACAATTCTAAACCTCAAACTAAATTGACTGTAAAATTTGATCTAGGGTGGTATAGATTAAAAGAAAAAAGCGGGGCAGACTGGATGGGCTATGTCTGCCGTCCCTCTACTGTTGCCTCACTCAGGTAATGATTTCATGGGGTATTGTAATGTACACGGGAAGCAAAAGGTAAAATGGATTGTTTAAAATATGTAACTCTCTTTTGGGTTCCTGTATTCTTTTAAGTCAGCTGTTTTTTGTTTTTATTTCTATTTGTTGTTTTGTTTTTTTAGTTCTGTGTTCAATGTTACTGCTAAATCTGTTATTTTAAAGAGGTAGCTTTATTATAACTAAATTTTCCAACTATGCTTGACTTTTTTTGTCTGCCACTTGCTGATTTCCCTTTTTAAAATCTCTTGTAAAAAAAAAATGTAAGTTGCCCACAATTTTATTTCTGTAACATAGCCTTCCAATGCTGAGAGGCATACAGGTATTCCCGTACCACCTTTCTCTTGAGAATATTTTGGTTTCCTTCCAGTACTCAGGAGACAAATCACATTCCTAATCTGTTTACAGCATGATGTTAGTTTATTTTTATCTAGCCCAAGTCTGGCTGTAAATGTGTATATGGGTAATTTATTTTGGGGACCTAGATCTTCGTGTTAACTGTAGGAGTTAGTATAGGTATTTTGTTTCTTCTGCACAATAAGAATAATTAGACATTTTAAAGGCACTTTTCGCCTCCTTTTCCCTTCCTCCAAAAGGTCATTTCAGATTTATTTATTCAACAGGCTCTGTAGGAGGAACTGCTTATCAGCTTCCCATGTGGAATTTGGGTCTGGTGTTGAGATCCAAACATGCACCCATAAATACATTATGGGCATTTTAATGTCTCTCTCCCTCTCCTAGAAGTAAACATAGTTCTGAAAGAAGGAAACTTCAGTTCATTCCTACATTACTGCTTCATATAAAAAGATATTTAGGTTTACCGCAATATATATCCATAACTTCCCTATGAATGTGTGGAATAAGGTGATATTGTTTAGCACAGCAGTTCTCAACTTTTTCCTAATAAATAATTGTCAGGTACCACTGTATAGACATACCCATAACTCATAAATATATTTTTAGGGTTTTTGTTGTTCTTTACATATTTTTGAAGTTATTTTAAGAATCATTTTCTACATACAGGACATCCGGAAAGTATTCACAGCACTTCACTTTTTCCACATTTTATTATGTTACAGCCTCCAAAATGGAATAAATTATTTTTTCCCTCAATTCTATACACAATACCCCATAATGACAACATGAAAAAGTTTTTTTTAAAGATTTTAGCAAATTTTATAAAAAATTGTTGGAAGCCACTCTTTTGATATCTTGGCTGTGTGCTTAGGGTCGTTTGTGCTGCTGAAGAGGAACCGTTGCCCCAGTCTGAGGGCAAGAGCGCTCTGCAGCAGGTTTTCATCCAGGGTGTCTCTGTACATTGCTGCATTCATCTTTCCCTCTATCCTGACTGGTCTCCCAGTTCCTGCCACTAAAGAACATCCTCACAGCTTGATGCTGCCACCACCATGCTGCACTGTAGGGATGGTATTGGCCTGGTGATGAACAATGCCTGGTTTCCTCCAAACATAACGCCTGGCATTCATGCCAAAGAGTTCAATCTTTGCCTCATCAGAGAATTTTGTTTCTCATGGTCCTTCAGGTGCATTTTGGTGAAAAAGTGAAGCACTGAATACTTTCTGGATACACTGTATGCTATTTGGTATTGGTTTAGAAGACTTAGAGGGAGAGGTGCAGAATGCATTGTTTTTTAATTCAGTGGTCTCCAAAGACTTAACGTTGCCCATATGTGATGCCTTCTGATTTAAGGGTGCCTCCCTCTTCACTAGATGCAATGGAATATGTTTATCTGCTCATAAGTGTAGCCTTTATTTCTGTTTTTATTTTAAAAGAACATATTTCTATTATATTGTTTTGTGATCTCTTTGTAACTTAAGTATTGTGAATTACTCCTTCAAATTAAATTGCAATTAATAAATTAATGTATTAAGAACTCAAACCTTGGTAGTGGCAGACTAAACACCTGTGCAGTTATTGGCAAAAGTTAAGGTAGGGTTTGGAATGTGGAATTTGGTCAAAATACGTACATTCAAGGGGAGTGCCTAGGGGAGTGTATAGAAGGTACGCATGCGAAAATACGCTACGAGAGTAAACGGATTGCAAGCGGAGTTCTGGATCTACCCCAATATCTACTTTGGAAGAGGATAGGTTGTTGATTCCTTCAGAAGTGCCCTCTGTTATGCTGGATAGCTTAGATGAGAATTTTATAACTTTGAATATAATATCACAATAGCATAAAGTCACACCGCACGGCACCGTGGTGTCGTCAAAAGTTCATTAATTAAATATAGCCGCTTGAGCAGTAGTACGAGGAAGAAAAATAGATCTATCAAGTTAATATAAGGAATAGGTGTGCTCTCTGACTAAACCACGAAGGAGAAAAGCGTAAGAGCAAAGATCTTAAAGACTCCTGCTGCCAGAGTCAATTTTTTAAATCTATTTCTGTGCAATATTTGGACCCATCGTGAAATTAATCACCACTGGACACATAAAACAACTACAGCCTCTATTTAATCTATTACAAGTGTGAGTTAATATCAACCACTGTCATAATTTTTCTAGAGAGCCTTTGTTTATCTCCCAGCATGAGAGCCTCACAGAGACCGACCCGCCAAGTGAGCTTAACATCACGAACGAAAGTGTGGGAGCCTCACAGAGTCCTCCTACGAACACGTGTTCCAGTCGGTATACCGAGCCACCAAGCGACCTTAACAATAAGGACGTGAGGTATTTGGAACATATAATTTTAACTTGATCTATTTTTCTTCCTCGTATTACTGCTCAAGCGGCTATATTTAATTAATGAAGTTTTGATGACACCACGGTGCTGTGCGGTGTGACTTTCTGCTATTGTGAGCTTATTTTCAGATTTATAAAATTCTCATCTAAGCTATCCAGCATAACAGAGGGCACTTCTGAAGGAATCGCCAACCTATCCTCTTCCAAAGTAGATATTGGGCCGTATTCAGAGTTTTCTGATTTGTGCTACTGCGCATGCGCAGTAATTTTCTAACGTCATCTACGTTTCTTGTTGCAACATAGATTGCGTATTTGCGGTCTTAATGTTCTGAATACGGTCCATTGTCTGTAACTCCACTGACACTTTTTGCTACTATTTTTTCACCAGTGTGAGATATTGTATCCACCATTATGGGCTATAAGACATTTGAAAATTACCTCTGATTATAGAGTTGAACAAATCAATTGCCAAGTTTCAGGTCAGAACATCATTTGGGTCCTTCATATTGGATTATTACTGACATATATTGGATTATTATATGTAGATAATTGGGAATACAGGTCAATTTGATTGCCCTGTGGCATAACTTTGATTTCTTGTTTCTGCAATTACGATATACACATTTTAAGGCAAAAATAAGGCTATTTATTTATATTTGCAAAATTATTAGGTGTGTATTGTATTAATAAAATTCTTATATTTTACCCAGATCACTACCATTTTTTCTATTTTGTTCCTTTTGGGTCTAGTCACCCCTGGTTAGCAGCTCGAGTGATCTATAGAATTATTTAATATGCTTTATCTTTAGTTAATTTCTCCTGATCTCTGGTCTGCTTACAGTTGTTAGTGAAATTGTAAGAGTTATCGCATCTTAAGTATAATTACTTATAAAGGAGAAAACCTATGTATTCAGCATGGCTGTCTGTGTTTCTTTCTGTTGTATAGTAATACAGATTCATATTTGTATTTAGGCATGCATTCCCTACTGGGTACATCACATTTGAAGTATACTTATTTTGACTGGTTTAATTGTACTTCAAGTAATAGGAAGTTTCTAGTCTTATGTTGAAACTCATGCACTAAAGATCTGATCTGAAGATCTATCCTATTGGTTCTTGCAGTATTGTTTTCAAGACTCTTCCTTATTTTTTATAGTCCTTAGTGTAGCTAACTAAAAGATGTCAATAGTTGTAACCAGGATGTAACCTAGCTAGTAGTCCAATGGTTTCAGAGGGCATATGTTAAACATTTAAGCATGTAAATATATGTTGCAACATTTTTTTTTCTTCCCATAACTGCAGCTGTTTGCTGTAGATGTTACAATGAATGTAATGTAGAACAAAAAACACTGCAACAAACAAATGTAGAGTATCCATATAAAACAAAAACCAGTGTGTGTGTTTTAGCTAACCTAAAAATACCATAAATCAATAAGGCACCAGATAAGTACTTATTCCAAATGAAACCAAAAAAGCCATAAATGACAAGAACTGCTGCATTAAGGAGACCTGTGCTAAGTTGTATACACAACTTCCTTCTACAAAAATACAGTTAATAGTAATAAGCTACAAGTGCTCGTGTTTATAGAAATACACAATAACCCTTATTAAAACGTAACCATTTTACAAAAGTTTGACTCCGATGAGTCAAGATCATGATAGAGGAAGTCCCATACAGTGTGTTCTAGTGGGAGTGGATTCCACAAATATTGTCCTTAGTCCATGTGCAACAATAAAACTATATACCAGTATAACAGTAGTTAGAAAGTCCAAGAATGGTAATATTTCTTACATTTTCAACTGAGATCTCTTATTGTGGGTCTCCTCAAGTAATGCACATCATATGATAAGATCTTAGAAACATTTATGTTTATAGAACGATATTAGGAATAGGTGAAAAAAAAGTCTTACCCACTGACAAGCAGGCCTCTGTGCTGGTCAGCTGGAAATAGAAGATCAATATCTGATTGATCTTCTGTTTCAAGAAAATTGTGCCATTGCTCAGTATCACATGCCAGAGTAATAATTTGCTTTGATGTACTAATTGGGTGGAGACCGGCTTCTTATTCAGACCATCCGTGCAGCCTCTTTTTCTCTGGATCCCTTTTACTGGGCAAACCTCCATGGCCTACTGGGGTAACGAAGGATACCATCGCTGACTGTCTGGAGCCCAGCCCGAACGTCCAGCTGACCAACATGGACCTGCGCTTGACAGCGGGTTTGTGTGTCTCTATTAAAAGAAGTCAAACGTTAAAAGATTATGGAGTGAATTTACTGAATGGTGTGTTTGTAAAGCTGCCAGTACTTTTGTAGAGATTTTTTTTTTTTACAGAGATTTTGTAGTCTGCATTTCAATATAGTGTAGTTTTCCACCAAACTTTGTAAAGATGCACTCCTCGAAGTTAACTGCACTGCATCTCAGTTACCAGGAATGATCGTCCTAGTAATAATTTCCTAATAGATTGGTTTTATACTCCTGCTTTGTTTTAATGACATTTTATAATACTGACAATTGAATGTCATTTTGGTTCTATATTAAATATAAAATTCAGGGCTATTGTCCTACTTGTCAGTTATATCTATTGTGGCCTGCTGTTAATAGTAGAAAAAACTGTACTTGACCCGAAATAAGTTATGTTTACTTATTATACAGTTATGTTTTTGAGTATTTCATTGTTTGTCAGCAGTTTGTCAATCCCCAGTATGGGGTATGCAATATTGATACTTGAGGGCTCCACCGTGCCCATTATGCCAGGGGGAGTTTTGCCACCCGGCCCCATAAACCACTCCACCCATGGCAGGAGTGTTGCATGATTAAAAAAATTTTTTATTAATTGCAGCAGGTACAGAACACTCCTAAAACAAATATTTTATTTAATATGCAGCCAAGAGTTTGGCTTTGCTAAATTTATAATAATATTCCAAGACTGTTAAATGGAATATAATTTTTATTGGACAGCATTTAACTTGTTCAATAAAAACTTTGCTCTGTTTGACCAAGACATATAATGGAAAAATTTTAAGAGGATGGCCCTGATTCACACATAAGGCCTAAGAAGATGCGGCTACGCATGTATCTGGACCTAAGTTTCAACTCCCTCCCATACCACTCCTAAGGTGCTTAAGAGAGCCATAGGGCTTCCTGTGCGTTTTTCCTCCTCATCGATGGCAGCATAGTACCCTGGGTATTCTCCACGGGGTGGGAGCCAATCCAGGAAAAGAAAAAGACACCCCATACACATAAATAGACTCCACCTCTTGTGCTCTGTGTCTATTTCTTTTCCTGTGTGGATAGGAGCCAGTCAGGTTGTTTTTATTTTTGTCCTACCTTAGCTTCTCACCTGCAGCCAGTGCTGCATGCAAGACACGTTCCTGAAGCGATTCCCCGGTCCACAGCAGTGGCGGGGGAACGGGTGGCGTGACCGGCCCACGTGGATTCCTAGCACCGCTCTCCATAGAGATCGGCGCGATGGCTAGGTCTGATCTTATGCAGATGCGCCAGAAGTGATGCTTTTCCACTTCCGGCCGCAAGGACAGTAGCCGCGTGGAAGTGGCCATTTTGGTGTGGCCCGTTTTTCCTTATGGGAGGTTAACTCTGGATGTTCTCCCCTCTCTGTGACATGAGCGGTATTTAAACAGATCAGCGGTAACTGTCAGTGTGTATCTACTACACTAGACTGTGGATTGTTGTCTCTGGTGTCTCCCCATGTTGGTAACGTGGAACATAATCTGTCACAGACCAGAAGATCTGGGTGAGTGTGCCTCTGTTCAGCATAGCAGTTAGTTAGCTCGATCAGTTCTGTTCTGTCTTTCTGATCAGTTTTCTTTTGCACATCAGATCTGAATCCAGCAAGGCTAATCATCCTTCAGTCTCTTCTGATAAACGCAAGAAGCTAAAAGTTATCAAATGCTCCTTATGTGACACATCGCTTCCGAAGGAAAGCTCCGCCACTACTTGTACAACTTGCATGTCATCTCAAATTCAACAACCATCAGCGCAAGTTCTGGATTTCATTAACCTCATAAAGAACACTTTGTCAGACACTTTTGTCACTAAGGAGGACCTTAAAAATCTGCCATTAAAGAGATCCAGAACACCAGTATCGGAGGCTTCTGATACGTCTGAACCGGAGGAAGGGGCCTATTTGCCGGGGGAGGACCCCCTTTCTGATGCCGATTCGTCCACCTCTAAAGAAGAGGATTCTATTAACCCTGTTTTGGTGGATAATCTGTTAGTTAATAGATAAAACTCTCAACATACAAGAAACCAAAGAAGACATTTTGCTTCAAGAATTAATCTTCAAGGAAATTTCCCGTGTCTCAAGTCATCAAGGACGCAAATGAATGGAAGTTTCCTGATAAAGTAATTTACTTAAATGTTCAAAAATTTACCCATTTGCAGTGGATGATTCCAAGCACTTGGAGGATTCCCCCAAGATAGACGCAGCCATCTCCCCAATCTCCAGGAGAACGACCTTACCTAGGGAGGAAGCAAACGCCTTCAAGGACCCGATGGAGAGAAAGATGGAAGTGTCCCTGAAGCAGCACATTATCCAGGGCGTGACTTTAAGACCAGAGATTGCTACAGCTGTCACTTCTCGAGTCCTCAAAGTATGGGGTAATGAGCTAGAAAAGAGCATCTCAGATGGCGTCAGGCGCAGTGAGTTGGCAAAGATCGTACAGGACTTACAACTAGGAATAGAATTCATCTGTGCTGCTTCCATGGATGCTATCAAACTTACAGCCCGTTCGATGGCAGTGACCACAGCTACAAGGAGGGCTCTGTGGCTGAGGCTCTGGGCGGCGGATGCCCAATCTAAAGCTAGACTGATGGCCCTACTTTTCACTGGTTACTATCTCTTTGGTTCCTCTAATCGCCAACCTCCGGGCAGAGGGATCTTAGTATGGGCCTACCTGGACGACTTTCTGGTTGCAGCGAACTCTTGCAGCCAAGCTCAAGAACACACAGACAGAGTAATTCAGGCTCTTCAGAATCATGGTTGGCTGGTGAAATGGGAAAAATCGCACCTGCAACCGACCCAGAACTTAAAATTCCTAGGATTC
>WWET01001521.1:141677-156592 GCA_011038615.1 Limnodynastes dumerilii | reverse complement strand
CTGCTCTTGAGGTTCTTCCAGATAGAGTTGGTAAGTGCACGGTTTCTTGATAAATAAAAATGAGCTGCATACAATACATTTCTTTAGTTTTGGCTGATGTTGTGTAAAGGAGCACTAGTTTTCTGTCCCTTTTAACACTGGTTATTGTAAAAAGGTTTTGGTTGTATATAAATAGAATCTTGAATGAAGGTTTGCAACTAGACCGGCAAAATGTCCGTCCGGTCATCAATTTGTCAAATAAAAATCTTTCTGTTTTTGGAAAATAAGTTATTATGACACTGTATGTTGTGGACATTTTTGCAATTCACCTAAGTGCGATAAGTAGGCTAAGAGGTAAGGACAATAGTTTTTGGATAAAAAAAAAGAACATATATCCCTTAACACTTTTTGAGTCATTTGATTTCTTATGTGTGAGTTTCTCACTTTTTTTTCCCCCTCTTTGTTTTTTTGTTTTTTATAAATCTTTCTTATAATAAAAGCCTCATCCCGAATCAGCGATGCCCATTTGGCTGACACAATGATTGGTAAAGCAGTGGAGCATATGTTTGAAACAGAGGATGGTTCCAAGGATGAGTGGCGAGGGATGGTTTTAGCACGAGCACCTATTATGAACACATGGTTTTATATAACCTACGAAAAGGACCCAGTCTTATATATGTATCAACTTTTAGATGACTATAAAGAAGGAGATCTTCGGATTATGCCGGACTCAAGTAAGTGTTTTTAATATAGTGGATAGAAAGGATTCCTACTAATTTTAGAACTGAATTTGAGTTTAAAGGAAAATTTGTATTCTTTATATTTTTATTGCTAGAAGGAAAACCTTTTATTCCAATAGAATTTACCTTTAAAGACTTGGCTTGATACACTGCAAAAGGATCTATATGATGTAAAATAGCATGAGACTGAAATTTATTTATTTTTTTTATCAACAATGTTCTGTCTCTTACTGTTTGTGTTACTTACATTTGACAGGAGACTAGTCTGGATAAGGTCAAATTGTAGAAGGAGTCAGCAGCATAATAGTGGCATGCTGCTGGCTTCAGGGAATTAAGAGCAATGTACATTATCCTAAATGTAGATTGACTTTTTATTTCAATTTTTGCTCATTTGGGGAAGAGGTTGGGGCAACATCTAGATTTCATAAAGCTGTTCTGTTCCCATACTGGAAGAAGCAATAGTTAAATAAAAATGTTCTTTTTACTATTACTTTAAAAATGATTTTATGAAAGAACAATTCTGAACACACACCTTGATACTATTGTACTGAGTCATTTTTCTTTTTTGTATGTGTTTGATAGACGATTCACCTCCAGCTGAAAGAGAACCAGGGGAGGTTGTAGACAGCCTGGTGGGAAAGCAAGTGGAATATGCCAAAGAAGATGGCTCAAAAAGGACTGGAATGGTTATTCATCAAGTTGAAGCCAAGCCTTCTGTGTACTTCATTAAGTTTGATGACGATTTCCATATTTATGTCTACGATTTGGTGAAAACCTCTTAAAGGAGATTCTGTACATCTTTTGCCAAACTTGAGTCTAATGTAAATTTGTAGAAAGTTGTTGCTTTTGGAGTACAGAAAAGCTCACATATTCCTGCGAATCCACAATCTATTCCTGGAGGAAAAAAGTCAAGAAACCGTTTTTGTTTGAGGACGTCATTCTCTTTATCTTAAAAAGGAATAAACCACTTTCCGAGACTCGCCCTCATGTGGGTTTAAGGGGACATGATTTGGTTTGACAATAAATCATAAAGCAAACTAGTGCACAAGACCAGCCATGCAGTTTCTGTAGTACCCTGTTCAAATGTTATTGTATCTCTTAAGCACTCATTCCTTACTCTTCAAAGTACTATTTAGTATATCTGACTTCATAAAGTAATTGTCCATTATGTTTGCTTTCAGCATCCTTGTTGAAAGCAGTAGAGGTGATCAGTACTTAAAAGTATAACTTTGCATTTGATAAAACAATTTTCAAATAAAGAGTGACTGCATTGTTGAAGATAAGTATTTTTATCATGAGATCAATGTAAAGACTGAATGATCCAACGTAAATTTTAAATGCCGATTTTTTTTTTGTCTTTTTTTTTTTTTTTTGTTTGTTCCAACACTACAAATTTCTTGATGTACACCATGAAACCAATCCAGTTTTATTTCCATTCATAAAACAAAAGCCGTACATATTTTTCTTTCACTGCATTGGGCAAAAAAAATCTGTTGGAGATTTCAGTTCTCTTGCATGTAAATTTAAGTTGTGTAAACATGTCTGCGGAAGCTCTAAAATGGCTAAATATCAATTGCACAATAAAGTTAAATGTTTTATATATTCATGCAGAGAGGACTGTCAAATGCAATGCAGGCTAACAAATGTAAAAACATCAATAGTAGGGATGGTAATGGAACATGTTATTTCTCTTTACTATGTGCAGCTAGGTTTTTAGTTCAAAATGATTTCCCTTCCTGTGTTTTATGTATTGTGCTTAGGACAAACCTCGTTTAGCATGTGACATTTTCCATTTTCTTACATGTGTTGATAAATATTGACATAAGCAATTTATATGAATCGTCTTACATGCCACAGAATTCTATGTTTACCTCTAACATACCATGCCCTATGTCTCCTTTAGCCTGGGGAATGGGAATTGTGGCACTCATTAAAGATTAGACACTTTATTAAGCTTACAAATGTGTTCTGCCAATATGACAGCTTTTAAGTAATGGTGTAAAAGACAAGTCCTATTACCTGCATATAATTGTTACTGGAATTGACATTTTTGATCCAGGGTATGAAAAATGTTTAGGAATGCCATATACTTGCAAGGTATAGTGTCACTACGGAGAATTGTATCACTCATTTATAGGTGTATCTGCCGGATGTAGAATGTATACAACAGCTATGTTGGGATGGATCAAATACGCCTGATTTCCTGGAGCCTTTGGTCCTTCTGTTTTAGCACTTAACCTACTGTTATTGCACAAGAGTGCTGAACTGTTACTACAGAGATCCTCAAACCTGAGGCTTTAAAATGTCTTTTTCTGATTTGTGCCATGTTTCATATGAAGCCTTCTGACATCCTTCATTTAAAGTCTTTACTATTAATAATGTTCTTGCCCATTGCTACTATTTTTAAGTTTGCAATGTTGCCTTGGGAAATGAAAGGGTGAAAATTATGTAAACGGATTCTCTAATTTGTGGTTTTTGTGTTACACACTAATTAAGGTCTTGACTTATATGTTTCTCGAGTATTGAACAAAGTGCATAGATTTGCAACAGTGTTTTTATTCTGCAGATCTCTATAGTGACTTATTGACTCTGAAGAGTCCTGCATGTAAATCTCAAAGCAGAGCCTGGCTCCGTGAGCCCCAATCATGGTTTGTGACACTTAATAAATGTGTGCAATCCAGTATGCACAGTATGTATCAGTAAATTTGGCTAGAACATGTCCTTGGATTGTTCTTATATTTTTGTTTGTGGAGGGTTTTTTTTAACCCTTTTTTTTTTTTTTTTTGTATCTCTGTTCTCTTTAATTATCAAGGATTACTTGTTAAGGTCAGTTTTCTGTAATTTTTTTTTTTTCTTGTAAATTTTTTTAATGCTTTTTGTTATATTTAGAATTTCACCTGATATTTCAGGTGCCTGTATATTGAAGACATTTTACCATTCATCTCCTTTTGAGTTTGTGTTAGGGCTCATGTTTCAGATCTGCATGCAGTGCTTACATTTGCTCTGTCTAAATGACTAGTTCTTGGATACATAGGGGATGACAGTACTGTCCAGAAATTTCACGAAACTGCAAGCCGTGTTTCTTTGTAAACCAACTCTTGGCCTTTCATTTTTCTGCTGTACAATTGTATTGTGTATGCGTGATGTCAGGCTGCCATGTAATACATAAAAAATATATATAAAGAATATAACTGAGCAGACCATTCTTTTTTGCATGCTTAGATAGTATGTTAACAGAAACAAAATAAAGTTGCATGTTTAAATTGTTTTTAATTTTCATTCTGATTTTTTTTTGTTTTCTTTATATATATTTATATCATTTTTCATTATTTCCAATTTGTACATTTGTTTACCTTGTTTTGACGGATGAATGTAGAGTAATAGTCTTTAGTGAGGCAAACTTGGTGCCATTAGATGGTAATATTACATTTTATGTATTTGACAGTATTTAAATGGACCACACTTTTTATATAAAGAAATAAAATGTAACATTTCATTTTATTCAAAATTTTAATATTTTGCTTATTTTGTTTTTACAGTGTTCAAATCCTAAGCTAGACAACAGCACATTTTGACCCTCCCATAACCATCTTAAAAGCCATATTAAAGAGAAGGGTTGGTGCATTTAACTACTGTTTGTGTTCCCATTTGCAGACAAGACTGGGAAAGTTCACAAAAGATAAAAATTCGTTTTTATTATTTTGAGGGAATTACATAAACTAAAAACAATGAGCATCCCTGCCCCTTGACTCTGATATGCGACGTTTATACCCCCATTTTGTTATTTTTAAGGATTAACTGTTTTCCAAGCTCTATGCTACATTTATTTATTTTGTTAAGATGAGCTTTACATTTATAGTGTGATATTTCTAATTCTTTTTCAGATTGATAACAGGTAGGGGAAAAAGGGAGAAAAAATACTCCTTTACATGAGATGCGCTATGTAAACTTACCACAGCACACAAATAGGCTATTCACTATTCGTAATAAAAAAAAAAAAAGAAGAGAAGAAATAGCACCAGAATCTAGCCCAAAGCTGCCAAGTTTGCTCCGTCTCTACATGGTACAAGGTAATTTAGGGTATCTAGGGTTAGTATACTTACCAGGAACTGGGGAAGTACTGTCTTGAGGCAGTTAGTGTGATTGTTGAGGTACAGGGATATAGGACCAGTAAAGATCCCTATAAGTCTATAGATACATGGCCCCCTTCCCTCTCCATATTGAAATGCTACAAGACTGTATGGACTTTGCGGATTGATGTTAGCAATCTAATGCCATTTTTTCTATTTTTGGAATGTGTCCTAATTCCAGAGCGTGTTTTTCATCCTCTGTTCATATTTTCCCCACACGTCTTTATTGGCTAATTTATATATTTTAATTGTGTATATTAAGTTAGTTTTACCAGGTGTGAACTTCTGCACATATTTGTGCTTATACCCTTCCCACATGAAACATTTTCACTATTTTTCCCCAGTCCCTATTTTAGACCCTGCTGTTACCATTATTTTGTTGCTGATCTTAAATTTCTCCTACCCAGCACTAGGATACCACTATGTGGCTCATGCAACACATGAGATGATATCACAAGGTTTCTATTTTTATGTTCTCCTATGAGACCGCCATGTCATTATTATTTCTCTATTTGATCTTTTTGGCTATGTGATACACCCCAAGGCTACCTATACTGGTATATGATATGAGCAGCGGTGTATTCTGTTGAGATTTTATGTAAAATGCATGTGCGTATGTATAACATGATCTGTAATATTGAGTTCACCATTGCCGCTTGGCAACTGTAATTATCAGTACTTGAATTTAGCGTTTTTGTAGTGGCTTTAGGTGGCATCTATAGCACATACTTAAGCTGTATAATTATTTAGTAGCCTTTTTTGGGTGTTAATTCTTATGTAGGTATTTATCTCTTTGGGCTAGATTCTGGTCTTATTGTTTCTCCTTGTTTGATTACGAATAGTGAATAGCCCATTTCTTTGCTGTGGTAGGTTTACACAGTGCTTCTCATGTAAAGGAGTCTTTTTTTTTTTTTTTTTTTTTTTTTTTTTTTTTTTCCTCTCTCTCCTCGTCTGTACTTCTCCCCCCTACCGGTTATCTGTTTACTCCGGAGATGGAACCCCTGCGATATAGGGTAGTGTAAGATAGATAGTATTTGGGCTGTCAAGTTTGTTTCCTCCCAATTCCCCTTTCTCCCGTTTATTTCATAATTTGTTTTCAGAAAAGTACTGCTTACTGTGGCTATTCCGATATTGCACTAATAAAGAATTTTAAGGCTTGTTCAGATTACTCTATTAATGTGTAACTCCAGTAATGCATGTGGAATGCAAGACAGGTGTTACAAACACACACACATACACAATACACAATATATTTGCAGCAATCTTGGATATATTCACTTGTGCGCATTCTGGTGCTGTATTTAATGTAAGGGGAATCCACTCCCATCTCTTGAAAGGTCTTCCGTTAACACCGCTACCATAGGATTTGTGTATACAGCAGCGAGCATCTTGGACATCCATACTGTAGAATTTAGATGCCCCCCCCCTCCCCCCACTAACGTAGGCACCTGTCCTGCTGTTGTAAAGGTTTCACAATGCAAATCACTACAGAAGTCTAGGTCCAGAGCAGTTTGAAAATGCAGATCATTTCCTATATCAAATAGGAGTCCTTCCCTTTATGGATCCAGTCCGTTAGGAGCAACGCTTAAGAGTGTTAAGATATAGAGATCTGTGTTGCTATATTTTCATGTTGATGCTTACTGCATGAAATCAGAAAATGTGGTGTATTAAAAAAAAAAAAAAAAAATGGTAATCCCATCTCCAGCAGACATATATGTACATGTGTGTATTTTAATTATATATACTTACACACTAGACTGTTTTATTACACCAGTGTGCAGTAGTGCTACATTTTCTCAAATTCCATTTTTTTTATTTATCAATGTGTAATCTTGTAACACAGTTTTATGTGGTTCCTATGTACTGTAAGCAACCATGGAGATATTTGGCTACTTTATTTGAAGCCATAAAAAAAACGTTATATGAGAAAGAAGGCACTTCAATCTAGTGCCCAGTACTTTCTTCTAGTTAGCTTATTTGTCTGCTTTCCAACAGTGTAGAAAGGAAGTCATCCCCCGAAATGATGACACGTAACTATTGCCAACATGCCATGTAACATTTGTACTGAATAAAATGATCAAACCTCATACTTATCAGGCTTACTAGTATTAGCCAGCAATTAAAATAAAACTAATATATAGAACAATTTTTTTATTTAATGTAAAGGGAGAAAAAAGATGCATTGAATTTCAAATGTGTTGGTATTATGGATAGTAATTCAGGCATTGAGGGAACTATTTAAAGTGATGTCTGCTACTGGTAACAGTACTACTTATACCAGTGTGGTGTATTCCTGAATTTTGTGCCTAATTGGCAATATGCCGGTACATTACTTGCTAAGCCAGGGAAATGTTTTTTTTATTTTTTATTTGCATATACATAGTTTTTATAAAATGCAGTTTCTTTTCCTCCAGCAATTTGGCAAGTGCAAATGATACCTATTACGTGGTGTTTAACTGCCTTAAATGTAGCTGTGTGATCATTAATGTTACAGATTTTGTAAACTTTATCAGACTTCTGTTTTGAATAATCAAGTCTGAAAACCATTTTCATATGTGTTCATCCAAATTCTAATCAATGTGTTGTCATGCCTACAATATAATTGGTCTGTGGAAATTTTGTGTTCCGTAAATTTACAAAAAAAAGGAAATTTGGAACCAAAAATTCCAAGTACACAAGATGCTTGGCTATATGCCTATTGTGCTCCTTCTACAGATAGAAGGTACAAGAAAACCGTTCTCAAATTGCATGGATGATCTAATATCATGAAAAGTGTTGATAATTTGAGATTACATAGAACTTGTACACTTAATGTTTTGGGAAAACTTTTTAATGATGGTTATTTCCAACAATGTATCAACACGTTCCAAGTGCATTCTACATTTTCCTATTAAAATGTTATAGATGGTGGACCTGACTTTCTGCACATGTGGGTCTTAAAGTCCGCACGGAAGAGGGAAGTGAACGCTCCCCTATCAGTCCCCTCTCTTGTACAGACTTAATGGCAGATACACTGCCAACTCAGATGTGCAGATCAGCGGTCCGTACGACCACTGATCCATGCATAAGTAGCCAACCCAGCTGATACTGTAAAATTAACCTTCACTTGGTTAGTTTTTACAGGCGGAGGGGAAGAACCGCCCCTTTGGACAGACATCCTATCATAGGAGATACGCAGGTAAAAGGCGCTTAACATCATAGCATATGGCATGCGTCCTCCCCTCCAGACACCCCACTTATGCACCTTGTGTTTGTTCTTAAGTCTGGATCTGGTCCATTCTGTAGTGCCATCTGTAGTTCAACTATTCAGTTTTCCTTTTTTAGATAATGAGAATCCACGGAGTGCTATAGCTTGAATGTAGGCCAAGGCTATTAATACTGGACAAGCTGCATGTTTTTTGTACACACGGTACTTACAAGAAAAAACAATAGTCCAAGTTTTAGAGCATATTGTGACATTGGATTCCTGGAATTTACTTTTCTGTTGTCTACTATCCATACATTTTTGCTTAATAGACTATTAAACTGCTTAAACAGATTCAGCAATGTAAACATTAAGCAAAATGTAGCAATTGCCTGCAAACTTTTATTTTAACATATATGAATCTGCCTCCATTTATGAAGCTAATGTTTGTGCATGCACAGTTCTATATTAGTAATCTTTTCACTTAATAGTAACTAAGCAAGTTTCAAATCGGCAAACTGCGCTGCTGCATTGCATTCATAGTAATGCATTTTTCCTTAGAAATGATCTGTTCAACAATACACTAAGAGAAGCTGAGGGAGCTGTTGTGTTTCATTTCTTGAATGCAGTTGATTTACATCCCCACTTCCCTTAGTAGAAGAGTGTTTGAGAGTGAGGAAACAGTTTTTTGTATGAATGTGAAAGTATAACTCTTATTATTTTTATTTTAATACTCTGTTTTTTGTGTAAATAGTGTCCTGCGTTTAGAAGTGGAGCCCTGGTCAATATGTCTCTGTACTGTAAATATTTTTAAATACAATTATGGTGTGACTTCCTGAAAATGTTTAAATAAATGCTTTACTTGCAACTTTTGTTTGTTAATCTTTACTTCACCACAGTCATTTCCTTTTCTTATGTTGTTTGTAGATAACTCAATCCTTAATTGTACGATTTCCTTTAGTACAACTAGACTTTTTTTTGCCTTTTTGTTATCAGACAGCGATATTATGGTAAAGATAGAATGTTACACGTCTGTATCTGGGAGACAAATTATATTCATCATGTTCACGTATGTATCCAAGAAACAGAGCAACTAAAAAAACACTCTACTGTTAGTCTCCTGTGATTGAGTCTTAAGCAAGGAGCCTTAATGGATATTATGGTCCATTAACCAATACAGACCTATAGTATGCCATCACATCCTGTGGTTGGCTGCAGATTCAGCACTATCATGAAATGAAATTACGGTCGGGTACAAAATTGTGGAGCTACTAATTCACATTTGTGTGTTCACTGTAACATACATATGCAGTCTCTCTCTGCAGTATACTAATATATCTGTAAATGTTGGTGTATTAGTGTACAAGTTATTTTATTTTACACTTAACATGATCTCTCCATATATCTGAGAGAGAGAGAGAGAGAGAGAGAGAGACTGATTCATGTGTATAGTTTTGCCTGCCTAAATTTCAGTGGAAAATATCAATGTTAAGTGTCGTTTTACATATTACATAATATCAATGTAAATAATCCCTACTAGGACTTAAATAATTCAGGAGCAGCTTTACTCAAATAAAAAGTGAATATATGTCATCAAGGGTATTCCAAGTCTCCATATGGTGTAATGTAATTAGAAATACTTACACATTTTCATTAAACTAGCCTCTAAGATGGAGCAACAACCAGTGCATATACTCGTAAGCTTTAAATTCTCCTTGTTGTAAGCTCTTTATATAATGCACATTTTGTCCAAAGCATTTAGTCACTTTGGACCAGATTCTCAGTCCCGAGTTTTTCATATTAGAAGCATACTTTTAAGTTTTGCGCTACTACACATGCATCATAACCCTTTTCCGCTATCTACGTAACATTGTTACGTAGATTGCGCACACACAGTGCCCGATTCAATTGCCGGCAAAGTTTTCAAAAAGTTTGCGTCTGTAAAAATACGACGCCTTCACCGGCAATTGCGCAATAAAAATTCGCCTATTCGATTATTTTTTTACCGCTGCGCTAAAACGGCAGGCAGCGGTAAAAAAAAATAACCAGAGAAAAAAAAAATCTCTGTTAACGCCGCAAATCACCTCCTGCTAGCAGGAGGTGACCGGCGCTAGTGAGAGACTATTACCCAGTGCCTGAAATCACGTTCTCACGATACTTCAGGCACTGGGTCCTTTAAGCTCTGTAATTGGTGTAGTCACATCTTGATTCTTGGAACAGAATGGCATTAATTTGATATTTTTAATTTTTTTTGGTTAGGTTGGTTTTATCTTAGGCCTGTTTTCTCTGTTTTATTTTATTTCTTAAAATCCCAAATACCGAAAGATAAAATAGTGTTTAAAAACATAAAGTTTACTTTCGTTATCAGTACAAAACATCTGGTGGAAACCTGTTACTGCTGCCAATATATTTTATGAAAAGGGAATAGAATATTTAAATTAGCTCTCAAATATTTGTGTCATACAAAAATGCAATTATCAAATACATTCTTATACATTGTAATTGTAACAGACTAGCATGAGATCGTATTTTCAATGTACACATAAATAACTACTAGGAAAATTAGCTCACAAGTCAGCCTTGAGAGTCCGTTGACATTACATCTATCACAAAGTTGTTGGTCTGTGTCTAATAGTCTTATTTACTTTGAATTGCCTCCACAGTGTAGTTAGGATGGCAATTGGAAGACTAATAATAAGTTAGGTTTAGGAAATCCTGAACTTAAATTGTCTTGTCTGTAATTTTTGTAATATTGCATTGGTAAAATGAAAACCCTATTCCACAATAAGTTATACATTGGTAATTATATTTGATTATATTGGATATATTTATGATAGAGATTTTCACATTCCTCCTCTAATATTGTTCAGAACATTAAGCGGTCATTGTTTAGTTGAACATTTTGAAGCTGTAGTACTCTAATGATGCTTCCAAAGTGGAAGTATTATAAAAGTAATATAGGGACTAATGGATTTTATAATCATTTTTTATTTTTTATAACTGACCCTATTTTGACCTTATTTGGGAGTGAAGTTTTACTAGTGATATACAGTAGTAATCATCTATCAAATCCTTAAATTTTGATTCTAAAGCATGTTTTATTTTTTGCTCTTGCACAATAACCAAAAACTTGAACTTAAGTTAACCCCAAGAAAACAGTGCATAAATAAAAATCGCGGTATATCAAAAGCAGGGTCATAAAAACTGTTTCTAAATGGGATTATTTTTGAATCTGCGCAAAATAATTCTATGAGCTTGTCATTTTGATTTTTATGGAGTTATTCTATTCAATTAATTTTACAATTTTATACAGTAAATGTTAAACATGATCCATAAAAAAGGCCATTTCAGTTCATATTGACTTATCAGCTTATACCAGTTTTAATTCAAATATGTCAATAAATTGAAATCCTATTTCAAACTTCAAGACAATTGTTACAATTAAGGATAGATAGATAGATAGATAGATATAGATATATAATTGATACTATCTAGCTAGCAAGCAATATAATAACAATCATAAAATAAGTCACACAGAAAAGGTATATAGCAGTCTGCACATAATATCTTAGCCTGCTTGAATTATTGGATACTGAGCAGTAAGACTCTATATGTGATCTTTTTTTGATACTTAATTTATTTTACAGTTATTAAAAATTGTTCTGTATATATAAGGTACGGCTATGGACACAATATGTTAACAGCTTTGCTTTTTTACTACTATGTCATTGGCATGGCTAATGCAATAAATATATGGATAGATGTATAAATATATGCTTATAATATGCTCTTTCCTCACTTTGCTGATAATGGTTATAATTTCAGTTTTACCTCAGCAACGATCAAAGTGAATTCCTTAACTTGGCAGAAATAGCAAGTCAATTTTAATTAAGATCTTCATTAAGTCATTTGGCGTGATAAGACTTGCTTATAAAAAGTAACTTCCAGTAATGTTGTCGCATAAAACAAATCTGTAGTCTTGATACTCTCTATACTCTCTATAATGAACTGCTTAAACTCAATATAAAAATATGTAAGCAGTCAACTAAGGGGGGTGTCTTTAAATATAAACAGTACTAAAATATTTTTCCTATTGGGAACAAAGTCATTATGCTTGTCATTACATAGTAACCACTTAGGATTCTTATGCGAGACCCTTTTTTGGGTTTTAAATTGTTATCCAAGCTTTCAGGGGCTATGATATTACCTTATATATCTGTTAATTCATTATCCTCTGGCTGCTTGAGCAGATCCTGGCTGTGTGGAGGCTATCAGAACAAAGCTCTCCCTGCTAGCTGGCTATGCGTTCTGGCTTCATAGCCTGCTCCAGCCATTATCTGTTATTGCTATTGCTCTGCTTGTCTTATCTCCCTCCTTACACAGGGCAGCTGGTAGCTGTATATCTGACTGAATCCTGTTACCTTGCACCAGTCACTCTAGTCCTTGTACCTCTGCATTTGTTGTGTGTTTACCTGTAACCCTTAGTACACAGACGCAGTATCTGGGTACAATCTGTCAGTCATCTGCCCCAGTTAGACTCTGCTGGTGTGTGGTGACCATATCACTGAATTCAATTACTTAAATCCAACACAGCATTCACATTAGGAGTTTTCAGATAAATAGTCATGTCTTGGATTAAAGCTATAGTTTTTTAAATTTAGACTATGCTAACTAACATTTTAAGCTTAAAGTGAAATTTTAAACTTTCCTATCATGGGACCACATCTGTGTTTACTATTGCTAAGTTGGATAACATTTATTGTTACATATTGAAATGATTTATTTCATATTTTTATTTATATTGAAATAAAAGACACAGGTACTTTTTTATTACATTGTTTACTTTTTCTAATTTTGAGAATTTTTTTTTTTATGTTGTACTGAGAGAGACAATACAAAAATTAGTTCCTAAATTAGTGAGATCCTTTAATATCGAGGACACTTATATTAAGTACTAGCTCTTTTTGTGGATATAAATATTATGGGGTATTGTGCACATTAATGACCCATATGTATATGTTTATAAGTGATTGCTGCAGAAGCTGATTTTATTTATTTTTCTTTTATTATTGGTTATTAAAGGCTTTTCTTTTAACTATTTGGTTGCTCTCAGTGAATTAATCCACATTTAGTTTTTAATCAGTTTTTTCGCTGTCTTTTGTAAATCTATTGTACCAGCATAGACTTTTTATCAAGATAATTTAGATTAAGACAGAGGTTTATCTAGCAGTTATTTTGGATAACTACTGAGGTACATGATCCATCATTCTATATCCTAAGAGTCATGGTTGATGATGACCACTTTTGTCAGATAGTACAAGAATCTGTATTAAGAATCCTGCAAATTCTGATTCACCCCACTCAACAAATCATCAGTAAAACTGCTATATAGCCATGGACACTATCCATATTTTTCATTCCAGATTTGATTTCAAGTTTTTGAGCCAATCTGGTGCCCATGGCTGTTCCAAATATTTAGACAGTATGGTAAATAAAAGAATAAAAAAAAAGGGATTGAAATAAAATAAGAAAAGTCACATTACTTGCATGATGGCTATCGATCATGTTATAATATTTAAAAAAAAATGGGTGAGAGAAATTCTGTGATTTAAAACCTAATAAGATTTTATACTCCAAAGTTATCCTCTTATTGATTAATTTATGGTCCGACTTTACCACCAATATTTATTTCTGCGTGTTTAGATATTTTGATATTAAAATATTTTGTTTGTTCTAAGAAATGTAGATATTTTGTTAATTTTGCTTCATTGTTAATGGGTAGATCCACACAAGGATGTTTCATATGATAAGTATAGCCTTGTGTTTTCTTGTTACTGTTACTAGTTTATTTGGTAACCTGACCCATCTCCAGTATGGCTGCTGCACAACTTCAAATGGAAAGCGTGTCTTAATACAGACCTCCCAAGTACACATATAGCAAATGGATAGGGACTCGCCTACAGGAGGTGCCTTGATGCTGGGAAGGTGAGCTTAACCCAATACAGCTATATTGTTAACTAAACCTCTGTTAACTCCTTTTTATGTATGTGCTGACACATAGTGTTATATAATGTTTGGTCCTTATTTGATAAGAACAATGAAATCCATTGTGGATGGATTTGTTCAGCAAAAAAACAATAACTGCTGCATGTTTTGCACTTAAAATCCTTTTTAGTTTCCTTACTACATATACTAGACACCACTTTCACATAGGTGCCTTATCCTAACCCCCTCCCCTAGACCTGAAGACTATCCAGGCAGTGTTGTCAGAATCTTACCCTACATTAACTTTGTCATTCCACTTAAGCTCTCATTTTTTCTTCCTTCTTGGAGGCACATTTAATCTGTCTTTCTTCTAACACTTCCATATATTACAGTACTTTTTTCAATGTCCCCAGACCTCCCCTTCATCCAGGGAGACTTCCTATTAATATATACTATGACCACACATCCATTAATGTTTTCCTCTTTCAGTCCCTCACACTGTTTTGCATTGCCCACCCATTGTCTTGGTCACTGTATTATTTAGTTCTCCTGTTTCTGTGTTCCTTCAAATTGTTATCATTATCTCTCTATCTATCATTATCTCTCTATTAAGCTCTTCAAGACACTTCAAGCACCACCCCTCTAAACACTCCCTTATCTCTGAACTTGACTGGAGAAAATCTGCTCTCATCTATTTCCTCCATTATATCTTTTGAATCTAGAGCTAGACATTCTTTCTTTTGTTTAACTCCCTTCTCAAAACCTTTCTATCATAAAAAAAAAATTTCCTTGTGTGCTTTCCTGCACACTCTCTGATTTTCAGTGTGTCTTCTGTACATAGTCTTTGTAATTATGTCAATTTTTTTCATGCCTCCCTCTCACCTATCAAAATTATGG
>WWET01001521.1:86617-123413 GCA_011038615.1 Limnodynastes dumerilii | reverse complement strand
AAATAAAATAAAGATACAAATAAACCTGCTGTGGTTAATTAGGGGTTAATTGAGCAATAACATGGTGAACTGCAATAACCGATTCGCACGCATAAATATTCTTGATCCAGTTTACAATTATATTGAAAACTTTATTATAGTAAAAGACAACAGATTATTAAAATACCTCAATATAAAGCAATCCTAAATCATCAATAAACTTGTTATCATATAATTATGTCATGCACAATCCATAATTGGCCAAGGGAGAAGGGGGTTGTATAAAAAGATCTCAACACTGACAACATCTAACTCTGGTGAAATCGCTCATGTAGCAGACAGACATGTAAGAGTATCTGTATTTGCTTCTTTATCTTCATTACATGTCTGCCTGATACGCTACAAGCACTTTAATGAATGTCCACCTCAAGATATAACTAGCTAAAAACTCTTTAATTCACCAGCCCATGGATATCGAATGTATGCTCTTAAGATCTGCTCCACTGAGACAATGGAGCTTCAGGAGGAAGCTGTCTCAGTGTCACAGCTGGCAGTGACCAAAGCCGGATCACAAGTAGCACATTATAGCTAACGGTGGCTGTTCTGATTACTCCACAGGTACTATTACTCCTATTTTGGGGTATCCTGTTGGAAAGAAGGCTGCAATTTGTTTGGGACTATAGTCAGGATCCTTACAATGATTTGGTTGTCCTGTTAGGAGCAGCTGTGCTATATTGGCTATTATCAGTGGGGTTTAAATGTAATCATACTAACTTCACTTAATAGTGTTGTTACTATTACATTGTACAAGCTGTACTTCTCGCCTAAGTGTAAGGAACAATGTTCAGTTAGAGGTTTATCATTTAACAAAAGCTATGTAGTATAATTCAATGTACTGTTGCACTGATTTGCAGTACATGAAGTTTATTTAATTTCTATTAAAATGTAAACCTTATTTTGAATATAAAAAAAAAAATTGAATATAGTGACCCTTTTCAAGTAAGTATTAAAAAGATAACCACAAAAACTACAAACCACACCATTTTCCCCCTGATTAATATAAAGTTGAAAGATAATGGAATTAACCACTGACATGAATGCATTTTTCAAAGTCTTTACATTCCTTTGAACTGTTGCATGATAGAAATCAACTGCTGATTGCGTTTTTCAACCATTTGCTGTTCTTCTTTCAACTTTTTCTGTTGGAGAAGAATTTCTTCCTAAGGAGTAATTAAAACATTTGTGGTTATGGCATTTAATTGCTTATTAAAAAATGTTTGCATATCAGCTATGTAGTTCTTTAAATGATTGTGCAATGGTTTCCTTGGCGAGACTTGAAATAAGGAAAAGGTTTGGAGTTGGTATGTTCTTAAACTACCTTTCTTATATTTAGCAAGAGGTGTGTGCTTAAATGGGGTTCGGTGTGCTGCTTCGAAAATGTTTTTTTGAATAGACGCAGCCAATAACTAATTGTCGGCAGTGTCTATTTTGAAAATGTCATGAACGCAAAAGTCGCGCCATAGAACCACTGCAGCACTTGATTTTCCCTCAAGGTGAGTGCACTTAGGCTGTGAAGAGAGATTGTAGTGGAGCAGGGAAGTCTGCGGGGAGGGTATGGATGGCAGATGGATGGATCAGAGAAGAGATAGGATTATTCTTGCTGCGGAGCACCTATTCCAGCAGGGCAGGAGCATTTGCTGTTGGTGGGAGGTCGCAAGTGCACTGCTGAAAATGGACCTGTTTTAATGCACAATTATCTTTTGCACTGCCCAATTGTGCTAATAAGCTTGGGCTGAATGAAGCCCACTGCAAACGCAAACTGCACCAGAACCCATTAAATGACGGACCTCTCTGCTGCTTGTCATGGCTATTTTTGTCTCTATCGTCCAGAATATCATCGAAGGGTGTCATGGGTGTGGGTCCCCGGTTAGAAAGTCTGATTTTTGAAATATGAGGCATGAACAATCGATCCACGGAGCTCCGAAAGCTCCATTCAGCTAAATGGTAAGTAAAAATAGTCCCTTCTCTAATTCTAACCCTAGCCCTCCCCTCTCACTACCCTAACCCACCCTCACCTGCAGCCTGACCCAACCTTCCCTCCCCTGCAGCCTGACCCTAACCCTCCATCTACCGCAGCCTGATCCTAACCCTAACCCTCCATTTACCACAGCCTGACCATAACCTTCCTGTTAGGAGCCGTTTACTTACCTTGCCTCTCGCCTGCCTCGCGGCTCCCGCAGTCTCTGTCCCTCGGCGTCTGCTCGCGGCGGTGCCTCAGACTCTCCTGCACCTGACCATAACCGTCCCTCCCCTGCATGCTGACCTTGACCCTAACCCTAACCTGCAAAGATAGTTTACTCACCTGTTCCTGGTCCGGCGGTAGCAGCGACGGAGGTGTGGCGGAGGGATATTGCAGACGGCAGAAGGATAACAGTAGTTGCGAAAATGAATGGGTAAAGTATGCCAAACAGCATACTCACCCATTCACAAAAAAAAGTAAGTAAGTATTCGAAAATGGGACTTTCGAAAAGAAACTTTTTGGCAAAAAGATTCTAGTCTCGGAGAGTGTAACCGGGTGTCATAGAAACGAGAAGACTTTACATTGGTAAGTAATAAAGGAGTAAGGTGACCTTATTTTTTTGTACCACACATTAAAGCATGCATTACTCTGGGGAATATGGTAGAACATGCAACAGTGTGCCCAGCCAGTCATGTGCATGTTGTAGTTTGTAGTACTAAAAGTGCCAGCGTGCTACACTGTTAAGGAAAGCCATCACTTTTAGGACACATACATTTACGCAGTAATAATATGTGGAGATAAATACACAGATGGGTATTTTTTTTAGATTTTTAATTGGAGGGTGGCGCTCAGTGAATGTCCAATCTGGGGAGCTTTTATTTAAAAACTCGGTGGTTTGGACATTTCCAAACCATCCCACATCAGCAGCACAAAAACACACGGCTTAGGATATCTGGCCCTGAAAGTGTTTTTGTATCTCTTGGAAGAATTCATATTGAAGAGAGTTCTGAAATTCACACTGCTTCCAACAGGTTTTCAGGAGAATACCATTTTCTGTTATCATATATTTTTGGACAGTTGTATGCCATCTTATTAATTGTTCTGCAGCTTAAGCATTTTACATTGTGTCAGTGTCGGAACAACTTCATATCATGGAATAAGAAACACTAGATACTGAAACAGGGATAATTCAATTTATAATAATGGTCATTAAAAATAATTAGTCAACACAAATTATACATTAATGAATATATATGCCCCCTATTCAGCCCAAGGAGAATTCCTCCAACAGATTTCAAGCCTTTTATTATTACAAGACCATCCTAACATGATTTTGGGAGGGGATTTCAACTGTGTTGAGAGTGTTGACCTGGATAGATCCCACTGGACTCCGACTGTGAGATCCCCTGGACATAACTTGATATCCACATTTCGAGCGATATGGGAATGGTGGACCCATGGCGACTGATGAACCCTTGAGATAGATCTTATACATTTCACTTGGGGGTTCATCGGCCATTCTAGAGAATTGACTACCTCTTAGTGAATGATGCCCTCGTGATGCAAGTCTTGGATGCCCACATGGTGGTATCTGACCATGCGTTAATTAAAATATCCATACACTTTGCAACAACGGGCAACCGCACAGGCCACTGGAGATTCCCTACATATCTATATCATTCTGACCAATTTAAACAGCATATGAGAATCCAATGGTCAGACTATATGGACAATAACATTAAGCATTGGGATAACCCTGTCCTCTTTTGAGAGGCGTCCAAGGCAGTCATGAGAGGTTATATCATCAGCTATGTTTCTAGGATCAACAGGGATAATAGGAAGAAATATCTTCCCTTGCTTTTGATACACAAAGTAAACTGTTAAAATTAACTCTATTTTCCATGGTTTCATATGGGGGGAAAAACAAGCTAAAATTGCCCTGATCAAATTACAACAGCCTAAATCTAATGGAGGTCTTCACCTACCCAATGCTACTTTGTACAATCAGGTAGCCAAACTATGCCATCTTAGTGACTGAATACAGAATTCCTCTATTTACACCTAAATAGAACAAAAATTTCTGTCTGGAATTAGCCTTCCAGCTTTTCTACACTTACATGATGCTGGAGTACCCGTTGATATTCTAAAACAATCCACTACTCATGACAACAAGAAAACTATGGTTAATTATTTGTCCCCATATCTCTTTACACCTTCCATTTATTAGCAACCCAAGGTTTCAGGACTACATGGCCGATCATCCCTTCTTGGAGGAAGGAGGGGAGTATTTTCTATTAATCAGTTGGTTGACAATTTGAGGAAACCCCTCAGTTTTTCACAAACTATGGTTAAATACCCCTTCATGCACAATTTTAATATGGCCTTCTTACAGGCGCAACACTACATTAGTGGGGAACTAAGAAAACTATTGTCAACACACTGGGAAAACCCCCTAGATAAGCTTTTACTTAAAGTGAGCCCTTAAAAGTGTGCCATATCTCAATTTTATCAATTCTTGGGACATATACTTGACTATGCAACTTCATTGGCTGGCCCAGTGGGCTTGGGACTTTTCATCTCTTACACCCGAAATTTTTCTTAAAGAATTAATCCACTCTTCCAAAATCTTTCCTGTGGTAACATACACCGAGATGTCTTTAAATATTTTCAACCGTGGCTATATCTCACCCTTAAGACTATTTAAAATGGGTCTATCTCAAGGCCACTCATGCCCCAAATGCAGATTGCCAGAAGCAGATCTGAAACATTGTTTCTGCGATTGCCCACCAGGAAAAAGATTTTGGATAGGGATCTTGAGGTTCTCTAATTAATTTTTAGTGGAAATATTTTCACTAATCCCAGAATGGACCATTTTTGGGACTTTACCTCCAGGCTACAGAGCATCTACAGGATGCAAAAAACTTATGCTGGCAGTTTTGGCTGCAGCTAGGAAAAGTATCCTCCAGATCTGGATCCAGCCATGCCCACCCTCAGTATCTATTATTAGAGAAAAGCTCTACCATATATTTAGGATGGACTGGCTGGAAACCAGGTAGAAAGATTTTTTGACACTTTAGAGAGTGGATCGGATTCAGAGCTGCGCTTCCGTCTGAGCGTGCACAGAAAGATGGGCGCAAGTGTACCCACCTGTCTGCCTGTGCATCATTTGTTGGCTAAACAGGACAAAATTATATCTGGTGGATTTCTTTTTTTTTTGCAAGTCATTAAAGTAAAAAAATCATGTAAATTAGCCCATTCATATTTTCAGTATTCAAATTACTAAAGCCAATTGTCCTAATGATCTGTAATTGTATAACATAGCTATCATGTTTTAGTTAATGAGTTAGTTAACCAGTGAATTACCCCAGCAAGGGTGAAACATGTATTTCTTTTGCTTATATATACAAAAAACTTAAATAAGTAAGTGAAGGACCGAGGGACTAAGCAATTGCCATGAGGGCATGTGAAGCCCCTGGTTGTACACCCCATTGGCCCCTATCCATGTGGTGTGGGGGGTCCAATGGTAAAGGGAATTAGGGGAGGAATTAGTATGAAAATATTCGGAAGCTGTGAAATGATGTGCAGAATAGAGGCTGAAAACAGATGCTATATACAAAGTGAACTTACTCTTAGCTTACAAATGTCTCTCCTCTCTTTGTCATTTTCCTCTGCTCTTGCTTTCAGCCATGCTTCATTTTGTTGTTTATGTTTTTCCAACATTTCCTGGAATTCCTAAACATGAGTATATTGTATGAATAAGTAACATACACTTTTGGTTTGGCCCACTTAAATACAAAACATTAGAAAACTCTATTGGACTGCCCCATCCTCCTTCCTGATGTTTAGATTAGAACATTAGTAAAATATAAATAAATACAATATTGTTTAATACGCTTTTACTCATTCAAATGTAAATCATTCTCTTTTATACATGTTTTGCTTAGTGAAATTTGCATATTTTCTATGTAAGAATACAGAGTAACCTTGTCAAAGTACTAAGTGCCGCACTCAATTATGTAAATGCCCACCTATATCTGATAAGAATATAAGATACTTTATGAACAGCAAACTGGAGAAAAATAGGTCTGTTTTTACATAAGGATATTAATTTGAATAAATACTAGCTCTATATATTCTCCGGGGCTACCTCTCAATTGTAACATAATTGGCAAAGGAAAGAGAAAAAGGAAGGGAAATTGAAGGTGCATTCACGTCCCCTTATAGGCAGACAGTGATTAAATTTACTAGAATCCACAATATTTATTTCATATTTAATTAATATAATAAATTGACGAAATTCACTGTCTGAAATGATGATTAATTGCTTGGTATAGGTGGGCTCAAGGTTCTTAAGAAATGTATTGGCTACAGATGCCAGCGAAATATTTTTAAAAAAAATTCATACAAAAAGGTGAAAGTACAAGACAATTAAGTGATTAAAGGAAAATGTGGGAAATAGAGACTCCATCTAGCAATAATAGCCAAGGCGGCTTGTGCAATAAAATGCCACTTGCACTGAGAGTGTATCAATGTCACTGCGATACTAGTATAGGTATATTTTATTACCCATAATAGGGAGAGTATTTATTGAGCCAATATAAATGATTTATATTGATCTTAATAGAGAGAAGAGATACATAACACAGATACTGATGTCTAGTATAATAATCAGAGAGGAATTATATCCAACAGTAATACAATAGGTCAGTTATCAAATGTTAATCTCTATAATATAGATGTAATTATCCACAAATAAATCTGTGTATATGTTCCCTCCTAATTACTGGTTAAAATGTTAAACATTAACCAGCATGGGCTCACTAGCAGGGCTGGGATGAAATTTCTCTCCCCAAAAGAAGGCACACTGTCACTCTCATGAGCCCTCATACAAGAGGGATCTCATCAATGTAATTATCCTTATGAGCCCTCATCCAAGAGGGATCTCATGCTAGTCTCGCATTGCACAATGTGCAAGTGGTAATGAAGATAGTCACATAGATAGTGTATTTATATCATATTAACTGCTCCTAATTTATCCCTCTAGAAGGGAGACTAGTTAGGAAAGAATTAGCAGAGAAGTTAGGAGGCCAGAGTGTAACTGACGTCCTTTAAGCACTTAATTGTCTTGTACTTTAACCTTTTTGTATGAATTTTTAAAAAAAATATTTTGCTGGCATCTGTAACCAATACATTTCTTTAGAACCTTGAGCCCACCTATACCATGCAATTAATCATCATTTCACACAGTGAATTTCGTCAATTTATTATTTTAATTAAATATTAAATAAATATTGTGGATTTTAATAAATTTAATCACTGTCTGCCTATAAGGGGACGTGAATGCACCTTCAATTTCCCTACCTTTTTCTCTTTCCTTTGCCAAGAATACAGAGTAACCAGAGGGAACACTGGTGTCAGTCACTGTCTTAAGCTTCAGTTCAGCTGTCTTCCACATATGCTTGTATTATTTGCAGCTAACGCCAGTGAACTAAATACCCAAAATTGCAGTTAATATACCAAAACTGAAATAGTCATGTCAAATTGTACTTTTGAGGCAAAGGAAATTTTGGGTTGCATAATATGTACATGCATATTTTTATACACCAGAAAGTTTATCATCATTGTATTCAGTAATGATGGCATAAACATATACATCATTACAGGGTGCATTTTATTACAGCTCTACAAAAAGACAGCAAACCACTGAATCTGTCAATGGCTGGAATACGGCCAGAAGTATTATGTTGTCATTTTTAAATGCAAGTATATTTTCGCTAGAAACATAAATAGGTTTTTATTCAATTAGAAATATAGTGTTTCATTTTGCAAACAATAAAATGATCTTCAGGGTTTTATGGTTTACATGCTAATGTAACAGCATTACCAAAAACAATTATCCATTGCAATGACTCAGAATTTGCAACAGAAATGTATAAGGTGATGTCTAAGGTGTGGAAGAAACTTGGTTAATTATGTGTGTAATGATGAATGTGTTACCATCACTAGAGAAATCACAACCATTTTAGGCTTGTACTGTAAACAGCGTAGTGATTTGGCTGATAATAAAGTTTGAAACTGAAAAAATGTACTAACCTCCTGGTGTATCTTGTGCTGTCTGATGAATTCCTCTTTTTCTTGATAGAAATCAGCTTTTTCCTGTGCAAATTTTGTCCTTTCACTAAAGGCATATAATAATAATTTTATTGAGCTGGATCAGTACTTTCCATGCATGAATCTAATTGTATTAATTGAAATTTAGCAATCTGCACATGCACAGACATGATAATATGATATGATGGTAAGTAAAAAGGAATAATAAACCCCACTGAAAAAGGGGTGTGGGTTGCTGCTGCGAATGGCGGCTGGGAGTTCGATTGTTTTTTTGCCCTGCCAGACAGAAGACGCTTCACTCAAAGGTGAGTCTAAATCTATTCCCAACCCTTACCCTAACCCTCCCTTCCCAGCAGCCTGACCCTAACACTCTCCTCCTCGCAGCCTAACCCTAAGACTCCTCTACCCGCAGCCTGACCCTAACACTCCCTTCCTCACAGCCTAACCCTAAGACTCCCCTCCGTGCATCTAAGTGTAGGTCCCCGTAGTGAACAGCCCTATTTCGATAGGGCCGGTAGCTCCCAGCCAGTTCCGAACTGGCTGGGATATCGATTGCTTATGACTCGATGAGGCATAGCAATTGATCCCCGGAGCACCGAACACAGTGCTCCTAAAGGGAAGGCTTCCCTACTCCCTTACCCTAACCCTAAGCCTCCCCACTCTCTAACCCTATGTCACCCTCCCCCCACAGCCTAACCCTAAGTCACCCCTCCAGCAGCCTAGACCACGTTATTTTGGTCGCAAAGGTAAGTGGAGTGTGAGTCCTGGTTGCGAACTGCCCTGTTTCGATAGGGCCGTTTGCTCCCAGCCAGTTCCGAACTGGCCAGGATATCGATTGCTTATGCCTTAATGGGGCATAGCAATTGATCCCCATAGCACCGATCACAGTGCTCCAAAAGGTAAGGCTTCCCTACTCCCTTACCCTAACCCTAAGTCACCCTTCCAGCAGCCTAACCCTAAGTACTCCCTCCAGCAGTATAACCCTAAGTCCCCCCTCCCATAGCCTAACCATAAGACCAGGGAGAGGGTTAATCACCTGTCTGGTGGTCTGGTCCAGCGGTGGTGCTGTTTTCTAAAACTGAATGGGTGAGTATGTGAATCTCATACTCACCCATTCAAAAAAAAAATCTGTGGTGTTACACATTTGAAATAGGGACAGCCAAAAAGACACTTTTGGCTGTCCTTATTTTTGCAATGTGTAACTTCGCAGCGGGGACTTGAAATGCTGCGGCCTTACCATAAGACTCCCCTTACCGCAGCCTAACCCTCCCTGTAGCCTAACCATAAGAGTCCCTATAGATTGCTACTCACCTGCGGCAGTCAGAGTTTTCGAGGAATGAATGGGTGAGTATGCTGATCGGCATACTTACCCATTCATAAAAAAAAAAATCTGAAATAGTGCTATTTTCGAATTAGAGACAGCGGAGAAGTAGCTTTCGTTTGTGTCTATTTCTAAAAAAGCGTTTTTCTTGCCAGCAACTCCCACTGCTGAAAACAATGAACATCAACTGCATTTTATATGAATGACAATCAGATAAGGAAACATATTTGACCTAAACCCATAGGAATACTTAAGTATCAAAAGCTCCAGATGGCACAGAAATAATCTTAAAATTTAATCAGTTTAATACATACAATTTATTCAAGAATCTCATTCAAAACACACAATATTACATTTCATATTAATAAAAGCATATCCATGAGACCAGTTGCCAGTATACAAAATGTGAGGTAATATAAAGTCCTATCCAGTACAGATGTAATACAAGAATACTATTTTAAAGATATAATTTTATGTATTCTTGCCCACTTGTAATGCCAAGTAGTAATAATCGGCCGGACTCAGAATTAATAAAGAGCTGATTTCCGTAGGTTACATATGTAAGTCAGCTCTGAAAAGGTACTGCGCATGCACAGTACTTAATCTTCTGGAACGGAATGCAGCCACCCGATACTGTACTGCTTACGGAAATCAGTCCCCACAAGGATGGCAGTGCAGAATATTTAAGGTTGCCACCACGTCACAGAATCAGACTCTCCGTATGTTAGCCTGCATTGCAGAGTCTACGTATGGAATTAAATCTGGATCAGGCCCAATATCTATAACACTTCTTAGACTAATAAAAATATCTTCATTTCTATATGAATAGTGGCAGCTATCACTTTATATAAAGGAAAGTCTAATTTCACAATTTGCTTTGAAAGTAAAAATAAAGTAATTACGTAATGAATTATTAATAAGCCAGAAAGTTTTACTCAACAATGTCACTTAACAAAATGGCCAGCTGGCGGCACTAGAGGACAATGCTATTTGTAATGCTAGTAAATTACCAGCGTGTTATGAGGAAAATCTTTTTGCCACTTATACAGACAGAGCCACCGCATGTGAAATAAATGTGTCAAGTAAATAAAGTAAATTTGCACAAAGAAAATTAGATTAGAGAAAAGAATAGATAGATAGATGATCAAGTTCTTTTTATCTATCTATCTATCTATCTATCTATCTATCTATCTATCTATCTATCTATCTATCTCATATCCATAGGGCTGGATCCAGAACTATGTCCCTCTTCCATAGACGGACGTAGTTCAATAAGCAATAGCTACTGTGCATGCGCAGTAGCTACTGAACGTAATCTTCGTATCGTTTCGATACGTAGATTGCGTAGATGCGGTCTAAAAGACTGCATATACGCTATCTGCGTATCTATCTATCTATCTATCTATCTATCTATCTATCTATCTCATATCTATCTATCTCATATCTATCTATCTCATATCCATCCATCCATCCTCTGCATCTATTCAGAAAGACATAAATACATTTCAGATTGTGCAAAGAAGAGCAACTAAAATGGTCCATGGCCTGTGTCACAAAACGTACCAAGAAGGCTAAACATGTATAGTTTGGAGCAGAGAAGGGAGAGGGGGGACATGACAGCAGCTTTCAAATATATGAAGGGTTGTGACCGGGGAGGGTGGCATTTTTCAAAAGAAGAGGTATATTAGAACATGAGGGCATGAATATAAACTTACCGGAGGGTGGTATATTCTGAGGAAATGTGTGGAAAAATTACTTCACTGAAAGGGTGATAGATAAGTGGAATAGCCTCCCATCGGAGATGGTTAAGGCTAACACTGGAGAAAAGTTTAAACATGCTTGGGATAAATATAAGGATATCCTAAATCTCAAACTAAATTGAGGGTAAATGTGTCTAAGTTCAGTATAGTTTTAAATACTGGGCAGACTGCATGGGCTTTGTGGCTCTTATCTGCTGTCACTTTCTACGTTTCTATGAGAAATTTACAAAGTTTGTTTTAATCCTGAAAGGCGAGTCCGATATCATCTGGTCCTGTAGCTGGGAATCAGAGCATTTGTTTAGTGTAGAGGAGAGCTGTATATCCTGTGAAGATTTGAGAGAAAAAGCTGGAATGTATCTTGAGATGAGTGAGGTGAAGTCGTGTTGATGGCTTTATAGGTTAGCAAAAGGATTTTGTGTTTGATTCTGTAAAATACAGATAACCAATGTAGAGGCTGAAAGAGTAGAGTAGCTCTTATAGTGCATTTAGCAAGGAAAATCAGTCTAGCTGCTGCATGCAATATGGACTGTAAGGGGCTTTTATAATGTGGGAGTCCAATAAGGAGAGCATTGCAATAATCAATGCGGGAGATAGATAGTGCATGAATGAGAGGTTTTGCAATGTCTTGCATTAGCTATTTGCGTATTCAGGAAATGTTTTTTAGATGTATGTAACAGGATTTAGAAACAGATAGTATGTGAGGAACAAAGGATAGCTCAAAGTCAAAGCATCAAGCTTTAGGAGTAGGGATTATTTCAGTGTTATCAACAGAAATAGAGAGGCTAGGTGGGTAACTTTTATTAGCAGGTGGAAATATTATTAGTTCAGTTTAAGATTAAGTTTGAGATGGTGGGAGGATATCCAAGATGAGATGGCAGAAACGCATTCAGTTACATGGGCCAACACAGTTAGTAAGAGATCAGGAGTGGATAGGTAGATTTGCATATTATCTGCATAGAGATGATACGGAAACTCAAATGACTTTATTAGCTGTCCAAGGGAAGTTGTATAAATAGAGAAGAGCAATGGACCCAACACTGAGCCTTGCGGTACTCCAACAGATAGAGCAAGTGAGGTAGATCCAGAAAACCTAACACTGAAAGAGCAATTGGATTTAGCAGTGATTAGGTCACTGACCACCTTGGTCAATGCCGTTTCTATGGAGTGTCAGGAACGAAAGCCTGACTGAAGAGAATCCAGAAGATTGTGTGAGGAAAAGAAGTGAGTGAGGCGACTGTAGGTAAGTCTTTTGAGCAGCTTTGCAGGGCATGGAAGCTTTTGAAACGGGACGATATTTTGAAGGAGAATTGGGGTTAGAGTTGTGTCTTTCCAGAATTGGAGTGATTAGTGCATGCTTGAATAATCGGGAAAATACCAGTAAAGAGAGAGAGATTGCAGATTGCGGTTACGTTAGGAATAAGCACTGAAGCCTGCAACTTGACATTTTGGACTATTTTATAGTTCTGTCACTGTCAGCTGATAAGTAGAAAATAATAAACATAATGGGCCAGATCCAGAGCTACATTTCCATTACATTTCAAAACGTAGTGTATTTCCACTAGTGTATTTACTATGCACTCCCCTCTGCCGTACGTACACTCCGTGCCGTTTTACGCTTGCCAAACCCTACCTTAACTTTTCAAAGCGTAACTACTGACGTACGTACAGGCTGCACGTGTGTAACTGCCTAAGCATCCACAGACTGTGTGATTTAAATGCCTCACCCCGCCTGCAAAGCATAATTACGGGTGTTGTATGGAAGTCACGCCCCCTCGTTCATAGTTACACAGTTGATAGGATGCTGGGATGTATGTTCAGAGTTACGTGGTGTAACATCTGCCGTGCGCATGCGCAGTACATACAAAGCAGCCTTTTTACGCCAGCGGCTAGCGTACTTAGTTCTGGATCTACCCCAATATGTTAAACAAATGTAAAATTGGTGTGTAAAAACTATAAAAACAATACTTACAGATCAAACTTTTCAAATTCTGAATCTAACAAGGCAAATGACGATTTCATTTTGGCTATAGCTTGGCTGCGTACAAATAAAAAGCTACTTTCTTTCTCTTCGCTCTGCAAGAAACCACATGATGGAAGGTATGTATTTAATATTTCAAGAAATGAACATAAGCTTCAAAATATCTATTTACAAAATCTTAGCCTAAAATGGAAAAAATCCTTGCTTAAATTTATGTAATAATCCCACTTGGCTCGGACTAACAAAACCAAATCTACTGAATTCCTTTCAATGAAGAGGAAAGCGTTCCCTTTTCTGCTTTGAGGTGAGATACCATGTTCTGAACTGTAATAGCAAGGGTCGACCCATATTGCACCCTATGCAATGACTCTTGACCTGCATTAAAGACATTTTTTGTGGAGCATTTTGAGACAATTTAGAGATAGTTTAGAGATGACATGAAATTATCCTCAAATTACAAATACAACATTGAAAAATAGATGCACAGTTGTTTACTGCAAACAATGATGAAATTCACACTTCTACTGCAACATGCTATATAGGGGATAAATTGACACTATGTAATTTATGTAGGTGATTAATTATGTAACTTAGTGTTAAGCCTTCTTTAATTAGCTGAAGTATACATCTAAGTTAACTAATAAAATAAATTAAAAAGCCCACATTTACACCTTGATATTGTTCTTTGGGTGAGCCAAGCAACCCTAGACCCTATCGAAGCTATATAATAAAAGTCTTCAAGCATAGCCAGGGGCAAAGATATGGATGCTCCAGAGGGGTCTAGGTTTTGGCTATGGTACAATGATATCCCCTAATTGGATCACTCAATGAAAGAACAAAGAAGATAACCATACAAATTTCAGAAGGAAATCAAGAAAGATATCACTATGAAATAGGGGGTATCAATTATTAGATATTTTGGAGTCTTCCGCTTTATATTTCCATCATTTGCTAAGACCCTTAGGTGCACTTCTAGGTTGCAGAGCCATCTTCTTGAAGTAAAAGGAGGGGGAGGGCAACTTGATGCTTAATGGGCATACCATAAACTAGAAAAAAAACAAGGTGTTTTGTGGTACAGATCTATTTTTATTAGAAAGTAAGGCATTCTGTCTGGACCATTGGCTTTATTTTGAATTTGCTTCCAGTTTGGTTGCCTCTTTTTGGTCTACATTTTTATTCTTGATATATGAATCTCCAACATAACATGATTTACATGTCAATGTTCTTACTACCAATAAATGTATTAAACGTAATGATTGCATAGATTACTTAAACCGTAATAGAGATAATTTTCAACATTAAGTCAAGCCTTGCCGTTTGTTATGTCAACAGTCAAAATATCGACAGTTGTGTATTATGGCCCAGATCCTAACCTGCGTACGCTAGCGTAATTACGCTAGCTGATGACGTAATTTGTATTTATTGCAGATGTTACAAACAAATGCTAACTAAATACTCAACAGTTTCACATTTTGACCTGTCGACATTTCATACTAGACCCAAGACAACAATGCTTTTGACACTTGCATATGTGCAATGTAATGATTTGTAAGTATTATCACCTTTTGCAAATTCTACATTTGTGTTATATATGATTTTAAAATGCAAGGAACATCGAGTTACATTTACTTAAAGGAACTGGTCTAAAATTTTCAAAATTGCTGTGTTCTGGAAACAGAGGTAACATTTGACGAGAAAACGCTATTCCGTTTAAGAAGAGTTATTTACGGATATAAGGGGTAGCCTTTTAGCTTGTAGGAATATATTCTTACTCAGATATGATAAATGATTATCTTTTTATTCAGATTTAGCTAGATAAGTGGGTACAAACAACATATTTATTTAGAAATGTAAAGCAAAAAAAAAAGATGGATCAACACAAAAAAAACTCCACAAATGGAAAATATTTATATGAACTTACATGCTCGCTGTGTGAAAAACATATTGGAGGTTCCAGCTCACCTAAGTGATATTTTACTTTGGGGATTTTAGTTGGGGTATATCTATAACACATAACAAGGACAATGAATTAAAACCATTAATATAAATACATTTATTTAAAAGTAAAAGACTGATCAGTAACTTCTATTAAATTGTCAAATGTTAATGATACTATGCTATCCTGCCCTATACTCTATACTATACTACAGAACTATGAACCAGATCCAGAGTTTGAAAACAGGAAATCAGATGGAAATTTACACCTGGCAAAAAGTGGGATTCAAATAAATGTTATTCTTTGCATGCTGTGAGAATACTTTGCTTATTACATACAGGTACAGACCAGTTATACTTTTAGGGCCTGATCCAGACCTACGGTCGCTCGCGTGGTTATGCCGGCCGTAAGCTTATAATCGGCAGTTAGAACGTTATGCGCATGCGTGTGGCAGATATTTTCCTTCGTAATTTCTTTAGCGTGAATCGGGCGTCTGTACCATTTGCGTATAAGCGAACAAAGGGCGTGTCAAAAAAACAAAATACTCTGGAGTTAGTGAATGTAGGCGGGGGGAGGCATTTAAATCGCACAGTATGGGCTGGGTTACCTTGTTACATTGCATTAGCACGAACAGGCAGGCGACGTAACGCAGGGATAAGTTAGGGTAGGGTTTAGCCGGCGTAATAAAATGAAAGTAAGGGGAGTGTCGAGGGAGTGCAAACTGCGCTTATTCGTAGGTCTGGATCAGGCCCTTAGACTGAATGTTAAACTTGGGTTATAATCACTTCTCCTCTCTAATATTTTTTGCAGCCATAATGTCAGCTGTATCATTGGCAATAGGATTTTAATATCGAAAAATGTTATGCGAGGGTTTCCTTGCCAACATTTAACGAATGAACACTAGTAAAAGAAAAAATCCTTACCATGGGCCTGATCCAGACCTACGCTCATGTAACACTAATGTGCGTAGCATATTTATGCCAGCGTACCTACGATGCACTAACCTTGGCATTCCCCTTGGTCATACTTAGTTTTGCCTTCTTATGCCCAGCAAACCCTATGCTAACTTTTCTGATCGTAACTGCGGGCATCCTTAAGCTCATTGCGTAGTGACGACGCTTAGCACGGATTTTGTATGGCAGGCACGCTCCCTCGAGAGTTGTTACGAGGCTGTTATGCTCAAGGCCCATACGCTCAGAATTTCTGAGCGTGACATCTGCCTCGCGCATGCGCAGTAAGTACAAATAGTCGTTTTACGCTTACGACCATCATAAAAACGCACCTGCTGCTCCCAAATCTCTTCTCTGCTTCTATAGTTCCCTCTGCTCTTTCCACTCTCCCCAATCTGTCCCCACTGCTCCTGGCTCTCTTCTCCGCTCCTGTATGTCCGTCCATACATGGTTTAGCCAGGTGTGACTAATTTCAAGCACTTACTTAAGTCTGGATCCAGCCCACTACGTCTCCACTCTTACTCCTGACTCTCTCCCTGCTCTGTCTCTGCTGCTCCCCTGTCTTCCTTTCTTCTGTCCTGTTCCTCTGTCTGATCTTCCTCTGCCCTGTCCTCTCAGCTCAGTCTTCTTTTCTTCACTCCCATCCCATGTTACTCTGATCTGTCCTGTCAGCTCTGTCAGGCGTCTCTGTCCGTCCTGCCTGATGCTCGTGGTTCCTGTTATTTGCTATTCGTGTGTTTGCCTTCCAGTGTCCCTCTGTGTCCTCTCTGCTGCCCAGCCTTCCTTCACCTGCCTGCTTTCTGTCCTCCCTCCTGCTTGTGTGTGCTTAAGTGAGAGTACCCTGTCTGTCGTTTCTCTTCCCTGCCTGTCTACTGATTACCTTGTGTCTGTCTGTGCAGTCTATCTGCACTATCACTGTTGTAGATTTACTATCCTCTCCAGTGTGTCTGTCTGTGCAGTCTATCTGCACTATCACTGTTGTAGATTTACCATCATCTCCAGTGTGTCTGTCTGTGCAGTCTATCTGCACTATCATTGTTGTAGATTTACCATCATCTCCAGTGTGTCTGTCTGTGTAGCCATCTGCACTATCACTGTTGTAGATTTACCATCATCTCCAGTGTGTCTGTCTGTGCTACTCTATCTGCACAATCTGTATCCCAGTCCTGTACTGGTTCTGTGCCACTATCCTATGTAAGTCTGGCTTTTTCCTATTTCCTCTCTCCTACGAGTTTGGTTCTGAAGGCCGCAACCTGTTGTTGGGATGCAGCCAAATCCATCCCCACCATCAGAAGCCCTGGTGAACACCACCCGATAGACTCCACGCCCTGGTAACCATTCTCATAACATGCATGCATAGTAGCTATTATCAGTAATTTAAGAACGTATGTGTGTGGTACCCCTGAGAGATGGTGGGGGCGGGGTGCATATGTCTCGTGCTCTGTTTTGAGCACAGATTAGCGCGTGGGACTGGCGAGATTTGAAATGAGGAGTGTGAGGAGTTCTCTCTAGAAGCTTCTGGGGGGAATAGTGTCTGAGGTAGTTTGACTGTTAGGAGTTCAGTTGGTGACAGCAGTTGGCATGAAAGGAAGTGACAACAGGGCTGATTGAGTAAAGTGACGGTTGCGGTAGAAAAAGGGTGAACATCGGTGACGGAGCGAGTGTGAATGTAACAGCTGAGCAGATCCAGAAAAGGAGTTTAATAGTAACATTGGAAGCAGCGGTAGTGGTGAGAAAAAGTGTCAGCAGTGAGCTGATGAAGGAGCATTAATGGACCATACTGGGAAGAGGTGTCGGTGATCGTGAGTGAGAGAAGCAACAGCTGAGCAGATCGCAGTAAAGTGACGGAGACAGTAAACCGAGGGAGAGACAACAGTGCAGACCGAGAGAATGGCGGTGGTAGTATCAGGGAGCGAAGAGATGATATTGAAGTGGATCAAAGGAAGTGACAAAGGCAGAGAGCGAGGAGGTAATCGAGCGGGACACATCATTGCCGATCAGGAAAGGTGGCAATAATGTTGACTGAGGATAAGTTTACGAGGCAGATTCGAAATGTAGCTGTAACGGTGTAAGAGAAGGTAACAGCGGAACAAATCAAAGAAAGGTGTTAATAGAGAACAAGCAGGCGTAATTGGAGTAATTAAGCTAAAGTCGGCAGGAGAGGAGAGAAAGAGCTGGGTAAAAGAAACAACTTTGCCTGTCACAGTAAGTTTGTTACTCCTAGTAAAAGTGTATAAAATGTTGATTATCAGATACATGGTTAATGGATGTTATTTATTTATGAATTAACTGTTATACTGAATGCAAATCTAATTAGAAATAATGCAAAGGTAGTAGTTGAAATTAGTAACTAAACATTGTGTTTGAGAAGAGGGAGAAGCCGCAATTTGTTAGAACTTTTAGTACTATTTGTGTAAATCTATATTTTCTGTAAATTTAATCTGACTAATTCATTTAATGCAAGTTTATTGCACAAACGTAAGTTTTCTGTTCCAAATTTATGAAAACAAAATCGCAAGAATTAAAATAAATTTTTTCAAATCACACTGTTGTATTGACTCTGAGTCATTCTCTTGCTATCGCACCTCTCCGCAATTCCTCACTGAATGATATTTGTACCATAAAACCACAAAATACAGTTAACTTAGGTAGCTTAGATAATGTGTTATTAGATATGATTAGATATTGTTACAAAATATGGTTTTCTAGCAGTTATTAATTTCATACAGTGTAGATTAACAGTATGTAAACAAACATACAACATGCTTTTGGAAAATAGAAGTACAAACCCATTGCTTATGCCTTGAATCCCACATTCTAGAAGAATATCCTTCATGACTGCAGGGTATAAAAAGCAAGAACAACATAAATAATCAATTCTTCTATAAAAATGAATTATAATCGCAGCTATTTATAACAAATTTTATAGTGAATATATTTTAATTCATTCAATTGCCTTCCTTTAGCAATTTAGCCACAGGTTTAGATGGAACAGGTAATAATCACATTCATAAATCATTACTGATAGCATAATTAATCCAATAACTTTATAGTTATGAAAAATCACAAGACACAACTCACTGGGCTGCCTGTCTGAAGGATTTATAAGCCTCATAGCCATGACATCGTTGAAGTCATTGTCTTCATTTCGACCACCAAATACATACAGCTTCAACAAGGAAAGAAAACCAGTTTAAAATAATGAGAATTTGGGAAATAAAATCAATAACCATACTGTGTTTTCCCACTAAACAAATTGTACAAAAGCTATGCTTTCCTGTGATCTGTAATAAAGCTAATTATGTTTTATTACTGTTACCTTCGGAAACACATTTGGAGATATGTCTGTGAAGCCTAGGGTCAAAGTTTTATTCCATTAAATGAATGATGAACACTGAGAGAATTCAATCTTCACTGGACTACTATGTATATAATAGCCGTACACCACTAACTTTGGGGTAAATAAGCTCTGTTTACTGCCAGAGAATTATGATGTTATGCCAAATGACAGAATTGTAGTCCACAGGGTCCTATTCTTGTATAGCACTAATTACTAAACAGTATCACATTACAGGTAAAATAAGTACCTTATTGTGTATTTATAAGTGTATGAAGAGTTAATATTTGCCTGCTCTCTTAGTATATTTGTCATACTGGCACATTTTTGGGAGTTCTTTAGAATTCTCAGGAAAGTAGGCTACCCAATAATCAACCTCTTGCTTGATGAGGATGGGTTAATGATAAAGCAATTTGCATAATCAGACTAGGACATAGGTGAAGATTACCCAAATTATGTCATAATTCACAGACTATTCATAGATATATTGATATCCGTTGATATGTAGATCTTATTTGTATTATAATAATAATAATAATAATAATAATAACAAATAGTAGTTTGCACAACCTTTTTCTCATTCTACCACCCTCAACTAGACAATATTGCATCACACATGGATATTATTAAGTGATAAACCATAAGTAAGTGTGCTTACATGACTCTGCAGAACAAAAGCTGTATGTTTATATCTGGATGCTGGAGGTATCCCAAAATACAGTGGCATCTTCCACTTAAGCTTTGCTATAAATGACAAGAAGATCACTATTAGCTCTATTGAATAATGAATTGTATGATTGTAGGAAGTAGGTTCAAAATCCATGTTTGGGGCATGAATGTGCCATTGTGTACTTAATTCCTATCAATTGTAATGTGACTTTGCCATAAGATCTACAGTTTATTTATGTAGTGCCAGTATGTGAACATTATAAGACAGAACTGAACTGGAAAGAAAGATTTTTAAGCTTGCAATCTATAGGACAAAAGGGTTTGTATATTATACATGTTGCAAAACTATATGACCTTGTTGCAAGGTGAAAGTTTTAAGTATACTTTACAATCCAGTTACAGCAATGTTGGCTTAAGGACACATAGTTAAATAAGTAAATGAGATAAATGTAAGTTTTATGCACACTAAACCTTGGAAATGGGAAAGGACAGAAGTTGTTAATATAGTAGAAGGTGAATAGTGAGGGTGTGGGGTTTGTTAAACTAATCTATAGAGGTAGGTTGTTAGAAGGTCTGGAGGTTAGAGGAAAGAGTTGTGTGAGGAATGTGTGTGGAATTCTACAGTGTCACTGATGCCTGGAAAAATGACCTGTAACAACAATACGGTGCAGGTAATGTAGAAGAGATCATATACAGAGCAGAACAATTGAGTTGGGAGTTATCTTGAGACAATTAATATATGAATGTGAAGCCATTTTGATGAGTGTTTCATAGGTTAGTAAAAGTATGTTATATGAAGGGGTGGACAAATCAGCACAGCACAGCAGCGGAAAATTAGATTAGCTGCTATGTTCAGCATAGATTTTAGGTGGGGGAATGAAATACTGGTATATGGTAAAATAGCACTAAGGTCTATAAAAACCAATAATAACTTATGATGCAAATTAAAAAAATATATGGGCATATATAAGAATTCTGACAAAGGAATATACAAAACCTCTCAGTAAAATTTCACATAAAAAAAATTCAGAGCCATAACTAAGTTATAAGTGATAGGCAGTAAAAAAAAAAAAGTATTTATATTAATTAATTCCAATCCAAGTCTTTCTATTGGCTTTCTCCTTCTTTCGGTTCCTGCAAACAATATCATGTGGAAGAGAATAGAGAGAAAAAATATGGATAATTACTGTTTAAAATACATTTTTATTTAGAACATAAACACTTAAAACAAAAAAAAACAAAAAAATGACATCTGTTCCCCTTAAGTTTCTCTCTTTCCCCATACCAGATCTCCAGAAGGTAACAGTCCAGTGTTAGGGGGCCTGCAGCCAAGGATCTGTTGAAGCCCTCTTATCGATGCTGATGGCCAGATCTGGAGACTGCATGTGCTGGGTAGAGACAGCAGCAGTCGAACTGCTCCCTCTTGGTACATTTTTGAGCCTAGCTCGGGTCTTCAGAGCAGAACAAATGAGTTGGGAGTTATCTTGAGACAATTAATATATGAATGTGAAGCCATTTTGATGAGTGTTTCATAGGGTAGTAAAAGTATGTTATATGAATGGGTGGACAAATCACCACAACACAGCAGCAGAAGAGGAAAATTAGATTAGCTGCTATGTCCAGCATACATTTTAGGTGGGGGAATGAAATACTGGTATATGGTAAAATAGCACTTAGGTCTATAAAAACCAATAATAACTTATGATGCAAATTAAAAAAATATATGGGCATATATAAGAATTCTGACAAAGGAATATACAAAACCTCTCAGTAAAATTTCACATAAAAAAAATTCAGAGCCATAACTAAGTTATAAGTGATAGGCAGTAAAAAAAAAAAAGTATTTATATTAATTAATTCCAATCCAAGTCTTTCTATTGGCTTTCTCCTTCTTTCGGTTCCTGCAAACAATATCATGTGGAAGAGAATAGAGAGAAAAAATATGGATAATTACTGTTTAAAATACATTTTTATTTAGAACATAAACACTTAAAACAAAAAAAAACAAAAAAATGACATCTGTTCCCCTTAAGTTTCTCTCTTTCCCCATACCAGATCTCCAGAAGGTAACAGTCCAGTGTTAGGGGGCCTGCAGCCAAGGATCTGTTGAAGCCCTCTTATCGATGCTGATGGCCAGATCTGGAGACTGCATGTGCTGGGTAGAGACAGCAGCAGTCGAACTGCTCCCTCTTGGTACATTTTTGAGCCTAGCTCGGGTCTTTTTCAAAGTGGTGAGCTACTAGCAATCATGTCTCTATATCTACTGTCTTATCACCTGTACTTAACTAATAATAGTATAGGAGATGTTTGTTTAGTTCACCAGGGTTCTGTTTGTCAAAGATAAGCTGTTCCTAGATGACCACCAACCAATCTCTCTACCCAACATACACAGTTTCCAGATCCGGCCATCAACATCAGTAACAGAACCCCGGGCTGTGAACCCCCTAAGACTTAATTACTACTATCTTCTGGAGATCTGGAATGAGGAATAGGAGAACCTATGTCCTAAATCGCCATAAATCGCGTGATTTGACCCTCTAAACTCACATTGCAGTATTCACAAAAGGTCAAATCGCATGATTTATGGCTTTTAAAAAATCAACTTGCCAAATATCGCAGGACAGAAATCGTCCAGATGTTTGGCATTCAAAAGATAGGGAAAAAAGTAATTGTGGTATTCACTAAAGGCGATTTGAAGAAATCACCTTTAGTGCGACCTGAAATCACAAAAAAAAAATTGTATCCTGAGAGGTGCGATTTTAATGTAGCTCTACCTTGGGTCACATAACCCTTCTAAATCTCCCACTATATGCCACACCACAGTGAAAGCCAAACTGAGAACTGCAATTAAATTCTGTATGTTTGCCTCCACAAAGGAGGGTAACACACAGAATTTGAGATCCAGAACTCCATACGTGGGAAGGGAGTGCATACCCCCTGAACCCCCTCGCACATACAGGCCTTCCACATGCAGAAACTTAAGTTAAGTCTCCACATGTGGAATGCCCACTTACAGAACAGGGAATTGTATGTAACGAGTTAAAACACATGGTAAGTGGGCCTGCCCACTGCAAGGAGGGAGAATTCCATACTGCGCATGTGCAGTACAGACTGATAGGAGACTTACATATGTAGCATACATAAGTCTCCTATTGTTGTTAGTTCTGGATTCGGCCCTATATGAACAACTCTGCCACTTATTTACTGTCCTTTTATGTTAAACCCGGATCCTTGCCTTGGAATGACAACTTCACTGCAATGCTATTCCAATGGTTTAACAGATTATTATTGTAAAACCACTAGTATAAATTAAGCCTGGGTCAAATCTAAGTGGAATCTTCAAGAATATAATGGGAATGTGGCATTCATTAGTACTAATTTAGGTATGCAGTACTTGGACCTAAGGTGTGTGTTACAGGTGACACAACCAGAGCGCAGAGCCTAACTAGGGCCTTGTCTTCACTAGAGCCCCTGATGGTGGGGATAGGCTGGGCTGAAGGATGCCTATCAGGTCGCAACCCCCGAAGGCAACACCCAGAAGGAGAAACGAGAAAGAAAGATGGAGCGAGCAAATGAGATGGGACTAGCTCTGATGAAACATGCCAAAAACAGAAGAAAGACTGGACACACTGGGGCACTCTCTCACGTACTCACTCACACAGAGAACCCACCACAAGAGTGACAACGCTAGCACACAGGAACGGGTAAGAGGCGAGGCAAGGGCAGGAGGGAATACTAGGATAAGAGCAAGAACACAATGGGATGGATGCAGGGAGCAAACAAAAGAGGGCACTCAGGAATCAAGAAGCAATGTACCAAAAGCACTAAGCAAGAAAAAAAGAGCATGCTAAGACTGGGCTGACCATATACTATAACCGGCAGCAAGTGAAGTGACAGTGCTGCCAAGACTTATAAAGGGGCTGCTGACCAGTGAATGGCTAGCAAATCCCTGTCTATGGCTCTGATTGGCTGTGTGACCTGTCAATAACACAACAGCCAGATGGTTATAAAAGGCAGAGGGAGGAAAGGTCTGCCCATTATAGCAGCAGCTTCTAGTAACGTACATGTGCAGGCCATGCAAGGTGCAATGGCCTGCAGGAAATGATTCCTATAGAAGCACTGGGACAAAACAGCAAGGGCCAGTAGCAAACAAGGTAAGAAACAGTGTGGAGTAAAAAATAAAAGTAGTATTAACATTCACAAGGTATCACTGGAAGGGAATATGACTTTGTTACATGCACCGCACATACCCTACCCTTTAAGGTTTTTTCTAAACCTAATTGATAGATGTGGATAGGCAGAACAGGACTGGTATATAGGGACTGGCAATGTAATTGTGCTAACAGATTGTTGGGACACAATGCCAATATCAATAGCAGGTCAAGGAACTTGGATCCAGAAACATAGGACCTGATTCACACTTAAGAATCTTCTTAAAATAAGAACTTAAAGTCACTCCTGGGCAAAACCATGTTGATTCCAGAGGGAGTCAAGGTAATTGTATTCTTTGCATGCAGGGATATATCTTTGAATTGCTTACTGCACATAGATACTGACCAGCTTTACTATCACACTGTTATTTAGACTCGGGATAGGAAACATCACCTCTCATCTCTAATATTGTTTGCAACAGATGAAATATGATCCCCTGCAATCAACATGGTTTAGCCCAGGTGTGACTAAGTTCTTATTTTAAGAAGATTCTTAAGTATGAATCAGGTCCATACTGTACAGCAGTAAGCTACTGTAAGTGCCGGACAAGAGTGTCAGTGAATTAAAAGGATGCTTATTGCAGATACTAAAAGTAGTGCACAAGAAAATAGTGAGCTACTAACACTATGTAGGAAAAGCTATATTGAATATGATACCATAAGCTTGCAGACAGGGATTTAGTTATGTTACTGTTAAGTGTGTCCATAGATCTCTGTAGCAATCTTTCTCAGAAGGGAATGCTGGTTTGTCTTTTTAAAAAAAAGATTATATAAGGAATCATTTATTTATTTCTAATGTCCAGACATTAGATAAGACATTGTCTTATCAGCCTACAAATATTACTGTAGACATACGTAATAAAGGCTACGAAAACAGATGTGTCAGTTCAGAAAGTACAGCCACAGTGAATAAAGGAAATATAAAAAGGCTACATAACAATAATATTTTCCTATTTAATCTTTTGTGTTGTGCATTATTTATGATCATGCCTCTGCTGTGGATACTGTATAGGAACATTTACAATACTTTGTACTATGATGGAAAATCTTCCCCTAATTCAGACTATTCAGTAGGGTTTAAGTATTTCTAAAACAGATTAGAGTTGTGTTTATAGTAACATCTTAGTAAACAACACTGCATTAATAGGTTTTTGCTGTAGTCTCCAATTGTATGCAAATTTTCCTGTTAATATGTACCACGTGAAATATTGATATTATATATCATTTTATCAGAATGCTTTTTCATTTTTTACAATTTCCGTAGTATGAAAATACCTTTTCTTGTAATTAAATAATATAATAAAAATAAATTTATAACCAGCAAAGTGAACCATGTTAAGTTGGACATATGACAAAATGTTACCAGATTTCCACAAGAAGTAGATGTAGCTGCCTTTTTACTTGTTGATTACCCCTTTAAAAATAAATGCTAATTTGTTTTCAGCCAAGAAATATAATCAAGTTTTACTTAAAATGCTGTATAATTACAGAAATGTTTATATAAAGACTGGGAGGAAATCACACTTAACCAATCTGATGTGTGTGATGATTGTCATCATCATTATCAGTTTGTTAGTTTTACCTGCAGACGAGCACTGTCTATATACATGTTTATGAAGGATACATATACATCTCTCTTGTGGTCTGTATGAGTCACATTTGTCCTTCCCCTTTCTATTTTTGTAATTATCATGCATAGAAGGTGCTGTCATTAATGCAAAATATAACAGTCTTGGCATATGACCAAATACAAAAGATATCTTTGTTCACATGCACAGTACTTTTTAGTGGGGAATTTTATATGATGCCTTGTAACTAAAAAAACAAAAGCAGTAGCATAAATTAAGATGTTTCCTATTTATTTGATTACTTTGGAGAGTAAGAACTTTTGTGTATTTTGTGAGTTCTACTTATTTCTTTCTTGTTTCTTGAGGGAAAATTTGTTACAATTTTAAAAGAACACAAAAAAAATCTAAAGTGAAGTGAAGCGGTAATTGGGGAAACATGGGTTGGGCCATAGTTGATGAGAAGTAAAAAGAAAACGCAATGTACAAGTTTCCTCTTTTCTTCAGGTTTCTTAAGTCCTTTATTTGAGACAACATATTTCCTTAAGAAACTCTCCATTATTATGTCCACATCTACTTTATAAACTTTAGCTTGTATACCACGAACAGTTTCTTATTTATAAAAAGGAAGAGGAACAAAGTTTTAGGAAGCCATAAAAATTCTGTTTGCCATGGGTCAATGGGCCGGATCCAGACCCACATTCCCTTTACGTTTTAACGTGTAACGTGTTTACGCTATCGCAATTACTATGTTCTCCCCTAGACATTCCCCTCGCTCCTATGTACTTTTGCCATTTTACGCTTTCTAAACTCTACCTTAACTTTTCTACTGTCGTACGTAATGGCTGCATGTACTTATGCGCCTAGGAACGCCCATAATGTACGATTTAAATGCCTCACCGAAGGCGTAATTACGGGTGTCATATGGCTGGCACTCCCCTTTGTCCGTAGTTACGCTCTTGATACTAGGCTGGTACGTACATTCAGAGTTACGGGTCGTAACATCTGCCGCGCGCATGCGCAGTACATTCAAAACAGCGTTTTTATGTCTCCGGCTAGCGTGAATACGCTAGCGGATGTAGCTCTAGATCTGGCCCAATGTGTGCTAAAAGTCAATCATTTCAGCAGATTTTGCTTCAAAAGTTTAAAAAATAAGTAAAATGATCAGAAAATCAGTCCTCATTTAAGAATAAAATATAATTCATGTCTAATTATGAAAAAAAAAAATAAAGTAACAGTGCTTATACCTAAATATAATTTAACTAAGGCTGGTAATGATGAAACCATAGAACAGCAACCTGATGTCCTCAATTTGCAGATTTGCAGGTATAAATAAACAAGCTCGTTGATATCCACGTGGAGCTTTCATTGGCACTATTGCACTTTGCACGGGACAGTTTCTCTTGCTATTGCGGGAGACACAGCCTATACAGTAGACTAGATCGGAGGGACGAGGAGAGTGATTGTTTTACGGAGGGTGGCCACCCCTATACCAACTGCAGTGACTGGATCTTGGAAACGGCATTATTGGAGGACTAGGGCGCTTCTCACAACTCCCGGAAGATCGGGTAATACCCAGCCTCTCACCGACCAACAGCTGCTGCTATTCACACTATTTCTCCGTCCCAGAGCCTGGTAGGCTGTTCGCTATTTCTCCCCGTTTATTTATACCTGCAAATCTGCAAATTGAGGAACTCTTGCAAGCTTTGGGAAATTCTTAGGTTGATTCCTAAATTTATTATGTTTCCTATGTGCTGACTATAAGCTCCACAGTTATTATCCTATTGATTTTAGTGTTTATTTTTATTGTAATAAAATTCTTACATCAGGTTGGCGTTCTATGGTTTCATCATTACCAGCCTTAGTTAAATTATATTTAGGTATAAGCGCTGTTACTTTATTGTTTTTGCTTGTATGCTCTTGGGGAGATTAGCAAATTCTCCCAAACAGCAGCTACCTCCCGTATAGCGCCACAAGTTTCGTTTCTTTTTAATTATGGAAAAGAAATTCTGTTGGCTTTTAAATAAACACACACGTAAGACGTACTGAATTGTGTTGCTTACCGAGACTTAATTTCATCAAGTCACATTTCAGCACCTTAGTATTATTCTCTGTCTCAGCAAGTCCTCCGAATAGGTAGATATCCTAGGGGGTGAAATGAAAATAAAACATTTTCATTAGATTTTTCTGGTAACAACGTTGGTTGAATATTCGACACTACAGTTTTCCTGAATTTTTTTTTATTGTGTTTGATGACTGGAACCTGCTCATAGCATAGAGAGAATGACTAAATTCTATTTTCATAAAGGGTTAAATACAGTAAGTATAGAACTTTGCCTGCTAAATATCCATGACAATTAGCTCTAGATCTGGCTCAATGTGTGCTAAAAGTCAGTAATTTCAGCACATTTTGCTTCAAAAGTTTAAAAAATAAGTAAAAAATCAGTCCTCATTTAAGAATAAAATATAATTCATGTCTAATTATGGAAAAAAAATAAAGTAACAGCGCTTATACCTAAATATAATTTAACTAAGGCTGGTAATGATGAAACCATAGAACAGCAACCTGATGTCCTCAATTTGCAGATTTGCAGGTATAAACAAACAAGCTCATTGATATCCACGTGGAGCTATCATTGGCAATATTGCACTTTGCACGGGACACTTTCTCTTGCTATTGCGGGGGACACAGCCTATACCGGAGACTAGATCAGAGGGAGGAGGAGAGTGATTGTTTTACGGAGGGTGGCCACCCCTATACCAACTGCAGTGACTGGATCTTGGAAACGGCATTATTGGAGGACAAGGGCACTTCTCACAACTCCCGGAAGATCGGGTAATACCCAGCCTCTCACCGACCAACAGCTGCTGCTATTCACACTATTTCTCCGTCCCAGAGCCTGGTAGGCTGTTCGCTATTTCTCCCCGTTTATTTATACCTGCAAATCTGCAAATTGAGGAACTCTTGCAAGCTTTGGGAAATTCTTAGGTTGATTCCTAAATTTATTATGTTCCCTATGTACTGACTATAAGCTCCACAGTTATTATCCTATTGATTTTAGTGTTTATTTTTATTGTAATAAAATTCTTACATCAGGTTGGCGTTCTATGGTTTCATCATTACCAGCCTTAGTTAAATTATATTTAGGTATAAGCGCTGTTACTTTATTGTTTTTTCTTGTATGCTCTTGGGGAGATTAGCAAATTCTCCCAAACAGCAGCTACCTCCCGTATAGCGCCACAGGTTTCGTTTCTTTTTAATTATGGAAAAGAAATTCTGTTGGCTTTTAAATAAACACACACGTAAGACGTACTGAATTGTGTTGCTTACCGAGACTTAATTTCATCAAGTCACATTTCAGCACCTTAGTATTATTCTCTGTCTCAGCAAGTCCTCCGAATAGGTAGATATCCTAGGGGGTGAAATGAAAATAAAACATTTTCATTAGATTTTTCTGGTAACAACGTTGGTTGAATATTCGACACTACAGTTTTCCTGAATTTTTTTTTATTGTGTTTGATGACTGGAACCTGCTCATAGCATAGAGAGAATGACTAAATTCTATTTTCATAAAGGGTTAAATACAGTAAGTATAGAACTTTGCCTGCTAAATATCCATGACAATGAAGCATTTGAAACTTCAGTAAGCCATGACACCATTTTACTGTACCTTATCATAGTGTGCTGTGAAAGAATGAAATTTCCTCCCAACTGGGTTCTCTCCTTTGACCTCGCAACATTGCCAAGATAAAGTATCTAAGCAGGATAAAAAGAAACAGATGTAAATAAAATCAGTATTAGCATCTATACCCGAAATAGATAATGCATATATAGCATGATGATAAGTAGCGGTGATGTAATTTGTATAACTAAATATAAAGTACAATGGAAGAATTCTTAAATTACATTTTAAATAACTGTTTTTTTTTCATAGTTACTATATTCAGGGTTATTTTTTACCTGTGTCCAGGGTATACATATCTCTATAGTACACTCCATCTGCTGAGCAACCTCCAAACATGTATATTTGTTGTCCAACTGTAGCAAATAAATGGCCCAGCCTGAAGATAAGATTACACAATAAATATATACACTATAGGAAAACATGAATGATCATGTACTTGCAGTGGTAACAATTCTATCTGCAGGTTTGAGAAATAATGTGTACTCTTACCTCGCAGCAGGCTGGGAGCCAGAGGTCTTCACTGGAACCCAGGCTTCTGAAACTAAACAAGGAAAGACAAGTTGTAAGGCTTGGATAAGAAACTTACTGACATACTGGTTTACTTAGAATATATATTTAATGAAATGTATTTTAGTAATAGTATGAATGCTTGTTGTGTTATTATTAATAGTTATTATTAATATCCTTTTACATTTTGATTTGCAAATACAGCAAGGAATTTGGTGATTTAGTTTTAGGAAAATGAACGTTTCAATGACTTTGTTATACAAGTTGTTTCCTTTGTCTGACTGCCTACCTTTAACATATGACTGATGTCAATAAACCACAAATAAATACATAAACATCGTGTTTATTGTACATAAAACTGTAGAGATGTAATGTAAAATCCAATGCCATATTAGCAGGGGTCCTTGGGATGGGAACAACATGGTTTAACTCATAATTACATTGAGACCAATAGTTGATCCACCTGCATAATTTTCTTTGAAATGCCCATTATAAGGCATTTCTTGTTCACAAATTGGTAAATGGGGAAATACCCCAAATAATCTGTCAGGTACAACTGAAACAACTCTACATGCATGGAAAACCAAAAAGTACCTGTGTTAAACATGTGCAGATCATCTACCACTTGTCCATGGTAAATACCACCATAAACGAAAATATTTTCCCCAACAGTTGCAACACTGTGATAGAGGGTTTGAGGAGCTGCTCCACGGGTTTGTAATTTCTCCCATGTTAAAGTACCTGATATAAAATAATAATAATACATTGGGAAATTACATTAACAACATTGGTTTTCAGTATTGATAAGGGTAGGTAGTGTGTCTAGAAAAGTACAATATACACCATTTTCCAAAGGTACATTCATGTGCAAAAGAAATAGCATGATGGGCCTGATCAAGAACTACGCCTCGGAGCGAATTTACGCGTGGCAGAGACGTAAAATCGCTGTTTTGTACGCACTGCGCATGCGCACCATAGAAAATACGCACATTAACGTAGCGTAATTGTGAACGTATGGGCCATTCACGTATGTGACATGTAAATACTTACGTGTGGGCGTGCCAATTTTACGTTACTCCAAATTACGTGTGAAATACGTGAAGTAGGCGGGGGGGTTGTATTTAAAGTGTACAGTATGGGCGTGCTTAGCTGCGTAAATTCGTTCAGCCCATACGTACGTGTGCGTATGACTGCGGTTACGTTGGAAAAAGTTAAGGTAGGGTTTGGAAAGCGTATCTTGACAAAATACGTCTGTGCAAGGGGTGTGCCGAGGGGAGTGTAACGAATTTACGCGCACGAAAATATGCTCCGCGAATAAACGTACGGCAAACGTAGTTCTGGATCTACCCCAATGTTACTTGTACAGAAAGCTTAAGAAACATCTGTTACAAAATCCAAGCTTTTATAGTTGTTTTAGTCCCAAAGATCCTGCGTGTTAATTTACGTACGTTAGCCTACGCTATGTAGCACACCTCTCGCACGTACGGACTTACCTTAAATCTCTGTATGTGAAAGGCCCATGTTTGGAATGGTGGATCATATGTAAGGGCTTTGGAATGCCCTTCCTGTACGATTACTATTGTATCTCATAAACATGGAGAGTGTGCTCGCCCCCCCCCATGTAGAGAATTTCACATGTAATTCTGCATTCTGAGTTCCGATGCAGAATTGCATGTACTGCGCATGCAAGGTAGAGACTCATAGGAGACATACGTACATAAGTCTCTACAAAAACATGCTGGTGGGTTAATTGGCTGCTGAATAAATTAGCCATAGTCTGTGTATGTGTGTGATAGGGAACTCCAATGGGGCAGGGACTGATGTGAACGTTAAATATTCTCTGTAAAGCGCTATGTAATCTGATAGCTCTATATAAAAACCTGTTACTAAATAAATAAAATAAACTATCTGGGGAAATGCGTCTGTGCAAGGGGTGTGCCGAGGGGAGTGTAACGAATTTACGCGCACGAAAATATGCTCCGCGAATAAACGTACGGCAAACGTAGTTCTGGATCTACCCCAATGTTACTTGTACAGAAAGCTTAAGAAACATCTGTTACAAAATCCAAGCTTTTATAGTTGTTTTAGTCCCAAAGATCCTGCGTGTTAATTTACGTACGTTAGCCTACGCTATGTAGCACACCTCTCGCACGTACGGACTTACCTTAAATCTCTGTATGTGAAAGGCCCATGTTTGGAATGGTGGATCATATGTAAGGGCTTTGGAATGCCCTTCCTGTACGATTACTATTGTATCTCATAAACATGGAGAGTGTGCCCCCCCCCCCCCATGTAGAGAATTTCACATGTAATTCTGCATTCTGAGTTCCGATGCAGAATTTCATGTACTGCGCATGCAAGGTAGAGACTCATAGGAGACATACGTACATAAGTCTCCTATTGTCATGGGCAGCACGGTGGCTCAGTGAGTAGCAATTGTGTCTCACAGCACTGAGGTTATGTGTTTGATTCCTGAACTAGGCCTCATCTGTGTGGAGTTTGGATGTTCTCCCCGTGTCTACGTGTGTTTCCTCCCGCACTACAAAAAATGCTGGTGGGTTAATTGGCTGCTGAATAAATTAGCCATAGTCTGTGTATGTGTGTGATAGGGAACTCCAATGGGGCAGGGACTGATGTGAACGTTAAATATTCTCTGTAAAGCGCTATGTAATCTGATAGCTCTATATAAAAACCTGCTAATTAATAAATAAATATTAGTTCTGTTTCTGGCCCACAAATTTGCTTATATATTTACTTTCGTGTGTAAATGTGACTTGACATCATAAAATGGTATTTTCCATATGATGAGTGCTCCTTATTAAGGGCCGTATTCAGAGAACCGTGTTCACGACGCGTTCCATGTGTATTTTTAGGTATGTTTGAACTGCCCATGCTTAGTAAATTTATTTACGTAGTTCACGTAGACTATACGCTTGGAAGTGCCTCACGGACGGAGTGTGAATCGCATTTGGCTACATACGGACGGATTTGCAACGCAAAAATACGCACAGGAAAATTTAAACAAAAATGGGCGGGGGAACGGCATTTAAATGAAGGGAAGTGGGTGCTACTATAATGAATCGCACGTATGGAGGACACATACCTACGGGACTGCACACGGAAAGTTACAAGTGGTCTATGAAGGTGGAAGTCACCGTCATCACGGCCGAGAGAGGGGAGTGTCATGCGTGTGAGGGGGTTTGGCATGTATCGTCCGTGCGTATACTTGCGATCCGATCCGAAAACGGTTCTCTGAATACGACCCTAAAACTTTACCATGGTTATATTTACTTCCAGTTAAAGTATGAACTTTTAATAATTACTCTCTGAACCTATATCTCAGATAAAAACCAGCATCAACCACTTTCCATATAATATTGCCAAATTTACTATCATGTGTACAAGGGTAAAAAACAGAAATTTACCAAGCCGAGTCTTTATCAGGTGCACTCCAATGCCCAAACAGACCAAAGCACAATTATTAAAACATCATTAATTTTATTAATCAATAATTAAAAATATTAGATGAATATTATTCCATATTAGTTAACCAATACTTCATCAAAAAGGTGATATACTTCATAGTCATCAGCACTTGCGATCAAATACAATTTAAATAAACATTGATAGAGCATAAAGAATAAATCAATCCTCAACCTCTTAAATGAACAATGTGTACAAGTTGTTATACTTTTGAATGAATATTCTTAATAGAAAAAAATTCTCACAACAGAACACATATGGTTGGCATTTGAACTGATAATAAGCTGTGATAATGCACATGCAGATATAACTTCAGGCAGGGTGTCAGCAATTATATTCAGATGGAAATATCATGAAAAATACAACAAATGAATAACAAACATTGATTCAGATGATACTCAGCCTTATTGTGACAGATATTAAGGTGCTGTTGTGATCACAAAATTCCAAGAGAGGTCATATGATGCAGCCGCCCCTAACTGATCTAACACATGAGGTCTGGCCCTAGCCACACAGCTAGCAGCCTCTCGGCCGCACTTCACCCGTTCCGGGCCCGTATCTAGCCCTACACTGTTCTAATTTACAAAAGAGGGGAAGGGAGGCTGCTCCATCAAAGAGAAGGTTAACTACTGTTCGGTCCCGGCTTTCTGCAGGATTCCAGGACTTCTCTTTGATGGAGCAGCCTCCCATCCCCTCTTTTGTAAATTGCTTGGATGTATAAAATCCAAAGTACTTGGTCTAAAAAAAAAAGAAACTACACAATGTAAATGTAAATGTCTATATTATAAACAACATTAACATTGCCTGTTAGTTTGTAAGTTGCTGAAATTACCGATCTACCTTTGGTATACCTATATTCATCTGTTCATCTTGTAGAAATAAATACAAATGCATGCTGAAAAAACTCTGTTTAACATGTTAATATGTAGAATCTTCATAAAAAAATGCCTTACCTAAGTCAAATGAGTATAATCCTGGGAGACATTCACCTGTACTCTTATCGGAACAACCTCCAAATAAATATATCTTTCTGTTTACAACACTGTGAAATATAAATAAAAATAATAACGACTTATATAATATTAATAGTTCAAAAGTATATCCTGCCTTTAAGTAAATATCTCAACATATTTGCAATAGACTGATTTTTCCCACTGATGTTATGAAAGGTAGATCTTGCCTTCGCTGGTCTCAGTGCAAAAATGTCAATATAGGCCTGATAGTGCTACTACACCTTCTGCTGCTTCTTGCTTTCAAACTCAAAAGTAAGAGTGTGGGCCAATTGTGAGCATTTGCAGAGGAGGAAACACTCTTTTCTTTAAGGAGCAAAGTCTTAGAGGGTTCAACCTTCTTGGGCCTCCCTCATCTCTGGGCCCTTTAGCAGCAGTACCCCTTGCAGTTTATTCAGATGTTACAGTACACACGTTGCATAAAGGACATTACAAGAACAACATACCGTATAGAAAAACACAAATCTTCTCAGAGAACATAAAGGTAAAAATTTTATTTATGTATTCTACAAATATGTATCTTCTCAGGGCATAAAATATATCCTAGACTTAATTCTGAGGCGCAAATATTGCTAGAAGTTTATAACAATATGTTCCTCTGTCTCAAATTTGGGCATGAATAAGATAGATAGACAGACAGACAGACAGACAGACAGACAGACAGACAGACAGACAGACAGACAGATAGATAGATAGATAGATAGATAGATAGATAGATAGATAGATAGATAGATAGATAGAATAAACATCCTAGCAAATCCTGGAAAATCTGGTGATATTGATTGAACTACATTATGGATAAAACATTGACAGACTTATGGAGTGAGATATTTGTTCAAAAACATTTGCACAAATATTCAGTGTAAAGCAAACAAACAGCTGACTTTAAAAATGAAATTACATTGGGGCTGAACCAGACTAATGCCCACCACCGTAGTTACAGTGGGCGTATGCGTAAGATTGGCTGTTAAGCCGGCGTGGCTGGCGTAACTAGGAAAAACCCTAGTTTAGGATCTGGCGTCCCTTAGTCTAGGGTAATTACGGTGGAGGGGGCGTGCCAAGCCTACGCTCACCATATTTTCGCTAGACTTAGGGAAGGTAGGCGGGGGGAGGTAGGGAGATGAGGCAGGGAGGGCAAGGTTTTGAGATTACTCTCCGGGTCCAGCCGTAATTACACTCTGTTAGTCCGGCTGAAGTTAGGGTAGCCTTCAGCCGGCGTAACAGAGTGTAATTATGACCAGACCGGGGGAGTGTCAGGGGGAGTGCATCAATGTTACACTGAGCGTTACTATGCTCAGCGCAACATCGTAGGTCTGGATCAGGCCCATTTTCTCTTGTCATCTATTATTTATTATTTTGACATATTTATTTTAATATTTTTTATTTATAATTATCTTTCAAATACACATGCCATGTAATTATTTTATATCTAGAAAGAATCATTTAGTTTCAAAATAAAAGTAGATTCTGTAATACAAAAAATAACCCCAGCCCAAAAAACCCAAAAACAAAACAAAACAAAACAAAAACAAAGCAAAAAAACAGCAAACCTAATACTTACACAATGTCATGCCCCTCTCTAGGTGTTGGGATGTGACCAGTTTGTGGGATTAGCTCCCATGTTAAATCACTGGGAGTAACTGTTAAAGAAAAATATATTTATTTTTTTGTACCAGAATTTTAGTTACATTATTCATAGATGTTAAAAGACAGACATCACCAGTTTATGTCAGCCATTTCTATGTGAAAATATTATAAGCAGGGCACTTTAAATCCTTCAATCCAATAATTTGCCTCTGATTCTATTGCTGTGGTATTTTGTCAATTACATGAACAATCTTTTAAATGCAGCAGCGCTCAGTCATTATATAAGGGGAAGTACTGTACTATTAGAATCCAGAGAGGCCAACTACATAATTTAGCAATTTGAGTATGTGATTATGAATTTACTAAGATCTTACATGTATCTGACTAGTTCTTATTGCTTTTAGGATGAAACACACATATGAGACAGGATACTCAGGCCAGCTCCAATTAGAAGTCCTATAAATTATGATATCAAGACAAGTACCACTTTACTTTGCATATCACATACCACTGGTTGAGAACCCCTGATCTAAGTCTTTCCTGATAGTATTTAGTTTCTCTGCACAGGAGAAAACTGTACAGCCTTAAGTAATAAATATTATAATAATATAATATTTTATTTAGAAAATAGCCTGTGTTTCCTCTTAAAGCCTACAGTATTACATAAAGGGCCTGAGCTGTGTGTG
>WWET01001521.1:54777-79642 GCA_011038615.1 Limnodynastes dumerilii | reverse complement strand
GTAATAGAACACGAGGGCATGAATATAAACTGGAGGGTGGTAGATTCAAAGGAAATGTGCGGAAAAATTACTTCACTGAAAGGGTGATAGATAAGTGGAATAGCCTCCCATCTGAGGTGGTTGAGGCCAATACAGTAGAACAATTTAAACATGCTTGGGGTAAATAGGGTCTAGGGTCGGTATAGTTTTGAATAAACAAATGGGCAGACTAGATGGGCCGTGTGGCTCTTATCTGTTGTCACTTTCTATGTTTCTCTATCTATACCACTTCCCTTGGACAGCTAATAAAGTCATTTGGATTATCATCTCTATTCAGATGATACACAAATATACCTATCCTCTTCTGATCTCTCACCATCTGTGTTGACCCGTGTTACTAAATGCTCTCTGCCATTTCATCTTGGATGTCCTCCCGTCATCTTAAACCTAAAACTGAACTAATAATACTCATATTTCAGCCTACTAATAAAAGCTTAGTGGTACCTGACCTCTCTATTTCTGTTGACAGCACTGATATACTTACTCATAAACAGGACCGGCTCAATGCCAAGTGGATTCCAGGGCAAAAATGTCCTTTGGTGCCCCTAAATTCATGCTGAAACCTTTCTTTTAATATGCTTATGGGTAACTATTTTTCCTGCCTACTACCTGTATATGTAGAATATTGGTAAATGATATTTAGAATGATAAGTGGCGAATTTAGTTTAGAGGGATATATTTAATATATAAAACAAATTTCGAGTGTTTCTTTTCACAATTGTGGTCTAAAGCTGGTAGCCACATACAAACTATTCAGAGAATGGCAGTGGCCAGAATAATTATAAATAAAAATATTAAAGCCCTAACCTGCATTAAAATGGAAATGGGAGACTATCTTTCTATGCATCGGCTGAATGGTCACTGGTCATTCCCCAAAGAGTTTTCACCAACATCAAACTGCAAATTAAAATATTGTCTTAAACAATTATGACATCTTTAATGTACAGATTTTTTTTAATGTTCTTCAAGTCCATAGTCATCAACCATTGTGTAGAAATGTCTTAATTACAACCCAAAAATACACTTAAGTCCAAGATTTCTATCTAAAATATAGACATGAGACAAGACCGAGCTTGAGTAAAACAAAAGCATTAGCTTAAATCAATTGAATAAGATGTCTAATGGATGCACAAATTATGGCAATGGATCAGTTTCACATGAGCATAGTAGTAGTCTATATAATTTAGTTAAGGTGTGTAGTTTAAGCTCAGAGCATGTCAATGTGAGCTCCCCTGCACCTGCACTAAACAACAAACTAAAACTTGTATAACATGCATTACTAAAAATTGGCCACACTTTTAAGAAAATGCAAAGTGGTAAACACAAATGGTACTGGGAAAGCTAAAAACCAATGACAAAAAACCAAATAGTACATAGAAGTACTTAAAATGAGAGTTGACTAAAACATTAGTTAGTAAAACCAAAATGTAGAGCTTCTATATTGCACCACCATATGCAGTAATGCAGTATATATAAAATGCATACTATATGTTCCCAAAGGAAACTCAGGGCAATAGTCCTCCAATGAATAAAACATTTTTTTATCATACATTTATAATTTTTTCTCTAAAATTCAACAGCAAAGCTCTATTTTTTTTTAAAAAGCAATGAAGTAAAATATAAGTAATTTTTTTTCTTTATAAAACCATCAAAAAAACTAATGATGATAAGAAAAGTTTTCTAGGCATAGCAATGAAAAAAATTAACTATAGTAAAATGTATGGAATAACTTTATTGGTGCAATCCAATAAATCCTGACAAAAACCACTAAATTTGGTGATTTGGTTACGCAGGATTAAGCAGGTAGTATTCATTTTAGAAAGTGGAAATAGAAGTGCCAGTTTTACATAAAAGCATCACACCATTATTTCAGACATGACACTTAAAGGCTGCATATACACAATCTACGTATGGAAAAGATACGTAGATTACGTTATAAATTTACTGCGCATGTGCATCTTCTTTCATTACTTCCTTTCTTCTTTTGCAGAATGAAGATTCTTGCCATCTTGATGGAAGATCTGGGTCCCAAACCTTCCTCTTCTTCTTCTGCTCCGCTACTAATGACTATACAATCATTAGAGGGCTCACTTTTATAGAAATCCTGACATCATTTGCATTGTGGGCCTCTAGTGTCCGCTCTAGTTACAGTATAGTCATTAGTAGTGGCGCAGAAGATAACGAAGATACGTCTCAAACTGCAAATGCAACCTATTCCACATATGCGCAGTATAAGGTAGCACTGCATAATGTTAGTGTCACATTCTGCAAGAGAAGAAAGGAAGTAAGGAAAGAAGAAAATACAAGCACGTCTTCCCAAGACGGAGGACCTAAGACGGAGGACATCTTAACGGCGAGTATTAAATATTTCTTTATTCTTTATTAAAGACTATGTGACACATAAGATGTTTTTAACATTACAGAGTGGCCAACTGTATTTTTATTGTATTATTGGTGAGTTTTACGGTATGTCATGTATTGTAATGTATGTGCATTGTGCTTATATGTGACAGTATGTTTTTTTTTTACACAACACACAGCGCAGCATGTTTAGAAGGCTTACCATGCTGACGCTGATATTACTGCAAGGCTAAGCAATGCTGAGTTTTTTTTTACGCAAAGCGACAGCGAATTATTAAATCGCTCTGCTTTTCTATAGTAAATGAGGCCCCTAGTATTTAAACAGGTTGAAGAAACCGATAGCCCCTAAATTTTTAGGGAGAGTCATCAAGGCAGTCTAGGAGGTTTATTCTTCCATATTTATGAAATCATAAGTTTATGGAACCTCAAGGGATATGTGTGAGGTCGCAAATATGGGATGGTGCAAATCAAATACGTTAATTTAAGGAATAGGCACATTTTAAATGCTGCGAACCGCTCCAGCCAGGAGACTTCAAAACTCAGCCATGACTTAATCACGGTGGAAAATTGAGTTAGTAATAAATGATGCATTACAGTCCAAAAATTGGGATGGGATCTGTATGCCCAAATAAATAACCATTCTAGGCTGCCAATTGAAATGAAAGTGTTGCTGAAATGTAGATAAACGAGCAGGAGGGATGTTAAGTGGCAAAGTGTCAGATTTGGAAGTATTAATCTTATAGAAGGAAGCTTCAGAATATTTTTTTACGCAAAATGAGTTAAATTTCTAATAATGGGTAATGCATCGTAATCCTGGCTATAAATGCCCGGGCTTTTGTGTCTCCCAGCTGTCATCCATCAGAAGCAGCAGGAGCTTTAAGACAATGAGAGTCACAGCCAGATGTTGGGGGGTGAGTATGATTTATCCTGACGCAATCCTGAGATATCGTTAAGATTTTTAATAAAAATTTTAAAAGCATTGTGCTTTCACCAACATGTAAATAGCATTTCTCCTCCATCTCCATAAATATGGGGATGGATGGAAATATGAAATGACAGGAGAGGAGAAGAAATCTATGGTATCTCAATCATTACCTGCCATTATAATTAGAGTGGAAGTTAATTTCTTACTTAAAAATACAAAAATACATCTACAAATTTTTTAAATGTTTGGTTTTATTTGGATTGGCCTATATAACTGAAATGTCACCTCTTAGTCACACAGACACTGCAGAATTAGTGACTATTGATAGTATGGAGTTGAGAGATGGTGTTTCTGATGTGCTTACATAACTCACTAGTCATGCAGGTACATACGCATTGATTGTTGCACCCCCCTGAAGTCATGGGTCAGCTGTGAGTTCAGGGGTCTATTTGGCATGAGTCAGTGGCGTAAGGTCTCCCCTGTCGCCCAGAGGCACGACAAAGAGGAGTGACAGAGGGCGTGCACTCCCCTCTGTCTCGCTTAATTACAGACTCCCGCACGTACGCAAAGCATGTGGGAGTCTGGATCAGACCCTATATTACTGGCTTGGGCCCATTACAGGAGCCTTCAAAAAGTAAGTAGTCACACAGACACTGCAGAATTAGTGACTATTGATAGTATGGAGTTGAGAGATGGTGTTTCTGATGTGCCTACATAACTCACTAGTCATGCAGGTACATAAGCATTGATTGTTTCAACCCCCTGAAGTCATGGGTCAGCTGTGAGTTCAAGGGTCTATGTGGCTTGAGTCAGTGGCGTAAGGTCTTCCCTGTCGCCCAGAGGCAAGGGGGCGGGGAGCATCACTGGCGTGACACCATGACGCCGCGCAGTGCATTACTATAGTAACCCTAACGTAGAAACAATACATGGAAATAGGCTGTGCTTCCCTTCCGCCCGCTAAAGCGGACAGGGGGAAGCATTTAAATTGTACAGTGCGGTCGTACGGTCGTACGTTCTGGTATTTAAGAAAGACGCTGTATCATATGCCAGAGTAAAAGAAAACACAAAAGAAAAATAACCAATACACTTTATCAGAGGCATTTTAAGAAGTGAGGGGGCCAGTGTGGATCCCTTGCGGCACCCCCCTCCTGCGGCAGACCCTTCCCCCTCACCCATCCTGTGACACCCCTCTCCCCCACATTGAGAATGAAAAAAAAAAAGCATACTGTATGAGTTGGCCGGCTCATGTAGCTTCTGGTGCAGAGTGTGTGCCACGGGGATCACTGTTCTGAGGGACCCATGTGCACTGCACACTCTGCACCCATTATGGATATACCAATGCACTTAATATCTTACATATATGGTGATAATTAGAAAAGGAACATGTTTCTTCACCTAAGGGGCAAGTATATCCCTAGACTCAGTTTCCAAATACAATAATTGGTCAAAAGTTCTACAACCTCAATAACTCAGCAATGTTTATAACCATAAAACCATAATCAAACATAAAAAAGAATGGTGAAAGGCTTTCAAAATAAATGTTATTTCCAGCCAGTACCATTACACAGCAGACTGGGCAAACAACCCAAGTAAAAGATCAAGCATGGTACCGTTTTATACAGAAAGTATCATCCCTACAATAAAAAGACATTTGTGTGAATGTCATTTAGTGGTTTTAGTTTGTATCAGTTTTGGTTATGTTGCTATGATTGCTGTGTTTGTGGTTTCTCCTAGTGTCATCACACAAAACCGTTTCTGTATTTATTTCCTCCTTGTCTCTAAGAAAGTAATTTCGAAATTACAGTCTTGTTACACTGCTACAGAAATAAAGAATGTCTGTAACTATCATTGCAAATTGGTTACAGCAATTTGCATTACATCATAATAAATGTTTTATTATTTTAATACTTTATATTTTAAACTCAGCAAAATTAACATTTTGGGAGCCATATTTGTGGTCCACATTTATTAAATAAAGCTAATTGATTGCATGGTTGTTAGTACTGAGAACTAAAAGCTAACAGTCAAGCCTTTGTTATCAGTTTGGAATTTGAATTCCAATTCAAAAATTGGTCATTGCTAACATGGTTTCCCCTTTTTAGCTTCTATACTTTAAATTGCTGTTAATCCAACCATCAAGTTTGCTGGATACTCAACAGGAGCAATAGTGAACAACGCATTCTTTTGCCTTTGTTATCCTTGTTATACATGCATATGTGTGACTGTGATGTGTTACACTATAAACTTCCTTACTAAGGCAAATGATGTGTTTCATTAAAGGTCTTTAGGCCACATTTTCTGGACATACATCTCCATAACCTTAACTTTCCTGCACAGTGGCTCAGTGAGTAGCACTTCTGCCTCACAGCGCTGAGATCATGAGTTCAATTCCAAGACTAGGCCTTATCTGTGTGGAGTCTGTATGTTCTCCCCATCTCTGGTTTCCTCCCACATGCCAAAAACATGCTGGTAGGTTAATTAGGTTGACTAAATTTATCCTGTGTGTGTGTGTGTGTGTGTGTATGTAACTATGGTTAGGAACCTTAGTATATGGCTCCAATAGGGGCGAGGACTTATGTGAATGACTAATGTTCTCTGTAAAGCGATGCGGACAAGTTGTGACGTTACATAAATAAATGTTAATAATAATCTGCGTCCATCTGAACTTGCTGGGATAATGAAGAAATGAAGTGCCGCCTCTCCTTACAGATTCCCTAGCAATCGAAGCTGAGTTCCGTTTTTACGCTAGCCGCCGACGTAAAATCGCTTATTTGTATATGACACCCGTAGATATGCTTTGTAGGTGGAGGGAGGCATTTAAATCGTACAGCATGGACTGGGCTAGGCCGTTACGTGAATCCATTACTTATGTCAGTGATTACGCTTTGAAAAGTTAAGGTAGGGTTTGGAAAGCATAAAACGACCACAGTACATACGAGCGAGGGGAGTGCATAGAAAATACGCTAGCGTATTAGGCATTAGGTCAGGATGTACCCCAATGTTCTTAATTAAGCATCAAGCCCTTTATTTGTACAATACTACAAAATACGTTATCACTTAATAATGTGCTTTGTTTATTGTGCGATTTGCAGTCTTACTGGTACTTCCACAATGTGAAATTAAAGTAAATGGAAAACAATACAACACTAAACATTTTTGAGAAGTAAGTAAAAAATAAAATAAGATAGGCTTAGAAATGTGTGTCATTGTCTTTTGAGTTCACTTTTATAAATGTAATTTGTCCAAATGTGGATAAGCACAAATGCTAAATGCAGTACATATGTAGTGATGGAACATTAAAAAATTAACCATTTAACCATCTATTACTCAGTCACTAGCCTGTTTGCATAATTCAGTCTACATTACCACATATAGGAAGTTGTTTTAGGTAGTCTGCAGTTGTGAAACATATCGTAAGAATGACACAAAAATTTCCAGAAGCAATATAAATTTAGTAAATACAATGTAGGTATTAGTTGTAGAAAACACAGGAATTCAATTTTTTTAAGCAGATATTAGTGCACATTTATATATTTCTCATTTTTGACATCCATACCACATACAGTATATGTGAATGAGAAATGCACCTGGCATGCCTTTCTGCATCTGTCTGATGAGCCTGAACTCACTTTATAGAAAGTACCACATAGCAACTTAAAATAATTATTTTTTTTTACTATTGCTGTCTTGATAACATGCTTAACATGGAAAACTGGAAAACATATTGCCACGCAGAGATGATCACTAGCCGAGTGCTCCTCTCAAGGGCTTTACTCACCTTACTAAATAGACCCCCCCAAGTGAAACTGATAATGGTCCGGATTCAGAGGTCCATAGGAACGTATGGAGGCCTGAACTCCCTTGTCACTTCCCTGTCACAGTTGGACTTTGCAGCACTTACACTGCAAGTGACCAATCTTAAATTTCCTATGCAGATTAGCGTAGACCACTGATCCGCATAGAAGTCTTTAATCCAGCCCACACTGAAACATTGAAATGCCCCCACCCACCATGAGAAGTTTTGGCATGCGGAGGGGATAGGCCACCTTGTCGTCCGGATCTCCTAGCATACATAACTTGCATTCCGTTCGCCAGGAGATCCACAGCGCAACATTTGGTGAGCACATGTGCAGATGTTACAGTTAGGCTTACTTACGAAAGAGGCTTGTGTAAGTAACCGCATGTATGGAAGTCTGGATCTGGTCCAATATGGAGATTTGTACATTATGGCCCTGATTCACACCTAAGAAACTCCGCCTCGGGGTGTGCTTAGGTAGAAGTGGGAGGGGAGAGGGATTTATATTCGCCGGGGAGGGCGGGTAAAGGCAATGTCCGTGTGTAGTTTCCTTCTTAAGATAAGTAAGATAAGGTAGCCCTATGGTACCATAAGGTACCTAAAAACAGGGGGGGGGGGGTTAGGGGTAGGAGGGGGGAGTTAGGTGAGGTTCTGTCCGCAACTAACACACTCTTAAGCGTGAATCTGGTTCTATGTTTCCTTGCTTTCTATTGGTAAAAAGATAAGCCTTTAATCTGTCATCTAAATGAGATCAGCTGAACTGCAGAAATAGGGATGGATCTTCCTTAAATTGTGCCATGATGTAAGGAATTATGTCCAATCATATTCGTTTACATGTGTGCTCCCTATAAACTAGTAGGCAGAGTGATATGCATTAAGATAAGAAATTATTATTTAAGAAAACCAGTGATACCAACGCAAACACGCAGACATGTATGCAGCTGCCTATTGTATGAATATTTGCTCTGGGTAAACTGAACACTTTGTATAGTACTGTTCAGTTGAGCTGTTGTGACATAAGTGCTGATAAGTTTACTGTTATAGAATAAGAGTAGCATTACTTCCTTATTTCCTGTTGTTAGGATAAGTTCATATAAATTTAGTTAAAAAGTGAAAGTTAGATAAGTATGAGAAAACTGAAATTTCATTAAACTATCTAAAAGCTCTAATATTAATAAAGGCGTGACCTGTCAGGGGCATACAGCCAAAAAATATTTATGGATACTGGGACGAGATTTGCTTTCTACACACAAATACAGATTTAGATACTATAGATAATTAAACATTTAGATATTCTTCAACTTTCCCAGCTGCGGTTCAAGTATATGGTCCCTAAAATGGACTGCACTTGTAGGGTTAGTCTGTTGTAAGGGTGCAGTTAGAATGGTTATGGATTGTTTTATTGTGAGATTTGTGCTTGATATCTTTAGACAGGCATTTTTATTATATGATCCTGATTTTTTCTGGATTCATTAATTTTGTGAGGTATGGAAAGTCAGAAAAATGTCCTACTCCTGACCTCAGTTTTACATTCTATGGTGTAATAGGCAGATGTTTGGTAAGTAAAAACTATATGCAGAGCATCTTCAAAAGAAAAGTAAGTATCTAAATAAAAAATGTGTATTTAAATAGAAAGGTTACATAAATAATGTATTTATTGTATTTGCTAACTGCTATTATATAAAAGTCATATAATTCCCTTTCTGTTTCCATCTGCAATCATCTGCATAGAGATTAAATATTTAAAAGCAATAACATGACTGTTGTGTCTGTTATGGAGTAACATACCTTGGTCTTGGTGGATCTCCACAGATATTACTTTCTAACCAGTGTCCACTTGCCAGAGCCATACTTTTGCAGCCTAATAAAAGCAATCAAACTATGGAAAAAGCACAAGAGAAAGAATAATAACTGATATGTTCATTAATGACCAATAAAACCTCAAAGGAAAATAGGTCACAGATAATTATTCCATTATTTCTTCATTTCATGTACTGCCGTGAAGGAGAGGCGGAAATGTTGGCAATACACAGCTATACATGCCAACTTTCTGCTCAGGAAGCTCATGGAAATGAACCCTGGAGCAGACTGGATACAGTCTCCATACAGAAAGTGCTGTTTCCGAAATAGAAACAGCCAAAAGTTCATTTTCAGCTGTCTCTATTTCGAAAAGAAAATAGCGATAATTAGAACATTTTATTAATGTACATGTAAGTATGCTGCAGACCCACCGCACCGCCGTCGCAGACTCCCCAGACAGGTGAGTATTACTGGGGAATCTATGGAGATTTTTAGAGTTAGGAGTCTTAGTGGTAGGCTACAGGGAGGGTAGCCTTAGGTTTAGGCTGCGAGGAGGGGAGTCTAAGGGTCAGGCTGCATAAAATGGAGTCTTAGGGTCAGGCAGCGGGGACGGCAGTTCTCGCTGCCCACCCACACCTGTGCAGACTGTGGGGGCTTTTATAATGTGACAGTAACAGTGACTTCATTTATTAAGAACTGTCCATTTATTTCCAAAAGTGAACTGAATGCATGGGCACCTTACTGTCCAAGATCACTAAATTCAAGAGTCTCCCAGATGCACTAAAAGACGTTACAGTTATATTTAATGCCCATACCCCAGGCCCGGATTTGTTAAAATGTTGTGGGGTGAAAACATTTAATCTAATCTTCATTTTCTCAGGGAGCTCATAAAGGTCAGTGATACCCAATAATCAACCTAATGTGATATTAATAATACACTTTTTTGCATCACCAATAATCAACAAAGTACTAAAATGTATAAATGAACTATTCTATACCTTTAAAATTTGTTAGTAAAAATGTTTTTCCATAAGAAAGTACATACATTACCAGTTACTGATTTTCTTCTCTTTCCTGCTGCTGTAATCGTTTTTTATTGTCCCAGGCACCAGGGTTACAGAATATGCTTCAATGACAAAAAAAACTGCACTTCTTGGAGAGAAAAGAGATAAGAAAACTAAAAAAAGTATAGGAGGTTTGAAGTCTTCAACTTGCAGCGTTGATCTATGGTTTATTTTACTTGGCACTTGTTGCTATGGTTCACAGCAAACAAAGACAGCAAGTAAAGTATGAAATTTGCATGAACAGTTTCCACATCAGTAAAAGAACACATGGCAGGTAATGCTGATATGCTACACTCTTTGTTTCAGCAAGACCAGGAGATCAGATCACCTTTGTATGTTGTGTGCCTAAGAAGCTAAAGCAGTAAAGTAGCATTTCTTACATAAAAAATGATGATTGTACAACTACATGTGACATGGACATGTTTATTACAATGCATAAATAGGGTTATTAAGAATTGTGTAAAATTAACTGCTAAGTTATTAGAAACATGGAATATAGTGGTCATCTCTTGTTTTGTCTAAATATCACACCTATTAAGCAGACCTGACATTGAGTGGATGACATTTAAATGACATACAATGACTACTTTGTATCATCTATATATGTCTATTTTATATTATTGTTGCATAATTCCAGAATGCTTAGTAACAGCAGAATTGTTGTTGTTTTGTATTATTTTATGTAGGTCACATTGGATATGCTGCTGGTAAGCCAAGAAGTCCAAGTAAGTAAAAAAAAAAGCTATTATGTGGCTTGGAAATGACAAAAAAAATGCAATCTATGGACAGTTGTGCTTGCTTTTTTATTATAAAAATTAGTGATTAAAAAGGATTGTGTACATTTTTTAAAAGGCCGTTCAGCAACTATAACGTGTAATTTATTGTGAAGTAAATAGGACCTCTGCTGACTTCTTCATCTTTATTGAAAAGCTAAAAGTACATGACACTGCAGCTGATTAACAAGAGACCAAACTATATTTTATATTTCTGTATCATTATTAAAGTCGAGTTGCCTTAGCTTCCAGTCTTTGATTACATCTTCACCTCCATGAAATTTGCCATCTCCATAGGCCTGAATGCAGGGAAATAGGACACCATTTCAAAATAGTGTCATCATACCACAGTGACTTCTTAAACTAAATCAGCATCAGGGAGATAGCCAAACACTTCAGGGAGTCAGGACGATCACCCACTCTTCACAGAGTCTCTCTGATATTCAGGAAGAGTCGACAACTATGGTTTAATAAAGTTTAATTGACTGAACCATGAGGTGCCCTGGAGTCCAACCTTGTATATTCTACCTATGCTCTACGTATGATTAGATGAGGCAGATGAGAAAGAAAGGTTTGTGCTTCACTACATCCTGGCATCAGACCAGGCAGTTTCACATACAGTATATTCACAATAAAAGAAGACAGGGTTTTGTATCTAATGATGAAGATGAAATGAACATGATAACCGACTTAGTATAGACAGCGGGTCTTCTACCCCTCATGTGCCTCCAGTACCCCCCCCCCCTCAAAACTATCCTCATGTGCCTCCAGCCTCCCACAGTACTCCCATCATGTGCCTCCAGGCTTCAGCCACGCCCCCAGGTTTTATTACCTTACCTGTGTCCTCTGAGCGGGATTGCGGCTAGAACTGTAGTCCCGTGGTGGCCGAAACTTGCAAGGGAAATTAAATCCCACGGTCACAGAGAAGCCTGTGACCGTATTCAGTCTAGCAACCAGCCAGCCCTCATTTTAAAAGCATCCAGCCACAGTCTGACTCCAGACCAGCGATGCACTAGGCGACACTGTGTCTTAGTCACGGGTGGCATTGCCGCATGGCGCCCCTCTTTGGCTGGCGCCCCTGGCGGGTGCCATCCTGGCGAAGGGGTAGATACGCCTCTGCAGGCCATTATACATTAACTATATTACAGCTGGGTACACACTACATAAAATTCAACACAATGTGACATAATTATCAATTTTCCAAAAGTCCAGATGAGCATGCCAATTACCATAACCGTCTGCTCAAACGATTGTGAAATATCATGATTTAAATATGCAAAAAGTTGTCCTAGTTGAAGGAGATAGATTCAGAGTTGTTGGACGTCAGTGAGAGTGTACACACTTCAGAATTGGTGCATTAGTGTTTTGTCAGTTTTGCATAGACACATTTATGTCAACTTAAAATGGTCTCTATTGTATAGGTTCTATAATGTTCTCTGCATAGATGGTTTTAATGTCCTCTTTATTGTTTATTGGCTCCTTGAATTGTATATCCACCACCCGCATAAGGTATAGGTCACTAGAATACTATTGTATACATACGTAGTACGTCATTTATGAAATCTGTTTACCATTAAGGTACTTAGATTGAGTATGTGTGGTCTTTAAAGACCTCACGTACTTTAGGTAGTAGAAAGAGGTGTGCAGCCTATGGGAAGTATTAAGAAGAGAGGGTGGGGGGATGTATGGAAAGTAGCCGGGGAGGGCAGGGTAAGTGAAATAATGTTTGTATTCTCCTTCTTAAGAATACAAACTGAAAGTTAGGGAAGACTTAGGGTAATCTTAAGTACCCTAGGTTCTTAAAAAAAAGGGGGAGGTGGCGGAGGAGGGAGCTTTAAGATAGGTGCTGATACATGCATATAGGCACTTTCTTAAGTGTGAATATGGTCCTTAGTTCTGTACAATGGAAGTTACGTTAGTAAACCTAATGCAACATCTGGAGGACGCATGCGCCCAGAGCCGAAACAAGAAATTTTAGAGCCTGGGGCAAAAAGGAAAAACGGTGCCCCCAACCCTGAATTCCAAACCAATTTAACATTAAATATCAACTTACTGTTGCCCCCCCCCTTAAGCTTGGTGCCCTGGGCGTCCGCCCCTCTCGCACACCCCTAGTTACGGTCTTGCATATGCCCTCCAGTCCATGGAGCCCACTTATACACTTTGCGTGCGTAAGTGGGCTCTGTACGGACCTGTGGATCCAGTCCTTTCACTCCAATCCCCTATTTGGTGAACCTAAGGGCTTTAATAAGCTACAAGGGGTAAGCAGTCTTCTTACAATGAGCCAATCTGCTAAAATAATCTGTCCCAGCAGGAGAGGTGTATAGTGTCTATATCAGGACCTCTCCCAGACGAGAAATCATTCCATTTATCGGGCCACCTCCTATTTGGATCGATTATCGTCCCACTGTATGGACAGCTTTAGAGGAAATGTAATAAACATCACCACAATGATAATATGGAACTAGATAAGTGCAATAGCCTCACAAAGTGGTAGAGCGTAAGGGCTGGATCCAGACTTAAGTGCTTGAAATTTGTTACTTCTGGGCTAAACCATGTTGATTGTATTCTTTGCATGCAGGGATATAGCATTGAATTGCTTACTGCACACAGATACTGACTTGGGATAGGAAACATCACCTCTCAACTCTAATACTGTTTGCAACAGATGAAATATGACTCCCCTGCAATCAACATGGTTTAGCCCAGGAGTAACTCATTTCAAGCACATACTTAAGTCTTGATCCAGCCCTAACACATTTAAACGTCTTACTAAAAGGTGTACAGCCTTTTAAATATTTAGGAAGCCAGCAAGTGACATGGATCAGGTTGTCGATTACTGCTATAACTCTTCAAATAGAAGACATCCAATCAAGTTACTAAATTCACCATCATTATATACAAAAAATAGGCCATCCTGCCTTCACCTATAGTAATAATAATGAAAAATAATGAATAGTGATAGAGAATCTTTAATTACTGGTCTTTAAATAACAATGTCGCATGACCTTCTTAGACACAGAATGCTCAGATCTTCAAGCTGAGTTCTGGATGACAACAACTTTCACAAAGGTAACACAACACATACGTTCTATAAACACCTTCTATACACGCCGCGCTCTGCGTCATCGCTATTGTTGTTGGCAGCTGTGCACCAGCTGCAGTGTCGCATGCGCCACCTGCCGGCCGGCACCCGCACCGCTGTGACGCGTATGGCAGCAAGTGTCAGGCCGCTTGTTGACGCGTTTCCGGTGAAAAGGGAGGTCGCAGTCGTTGCTGGAGAGAATAGGTGGAGGCCGCGTTCGCCGGTCTGTGAGTGTTTAGGTGGGCAGGTCCAGCTGGACCGGGGGTTGGAGTCTGGATCCGTCAGGGGACGAGAGGAGGCCGGGAGAGGGCACCGGAGCTCACCAGCCCGAGCCTCCTTCCGGAACACGGTGCGCGGCCGCTTCACCGGACAGTCCAGCCACTGCGGCTCAGTGTGTGTATCCTCAGCCCCCTGCCAACACAGAGAACTGTTCTGCTGCTGTGCCCTCTACTCCAACCTACCCTGCACTCCTCAACCCTACCTCGCTGAGGGGAGCAGAATCTGCACTCACACACAAGGCAATTGAGAAAACTTACCTTTTCCCAGTGTCCCTGCACCCTGTCCCCAGCCATCCCTGTATACCCCTGCCTGTGGAACTGCACCCTGTGCCCAACCATCCTTACCCAGTGTCCCTGCACGCTGTGTCTAGCCTCCCCTGCCCAGCACTGCCATTGTCCTTACACCCTGATCACACCGGCAAAGCTGTTTTGGTGGCCACTATAGACATCACCGCCTCCCCAGGTCTGCAGCCAGGGTGCTGCGAGCTAGCCCTGGACACCGCCGATCCAGCGGCAGAAGGTCCCCTGATAGTGACCGGAGCATCAGTGGTGACTGCAGCTATTGGGCAGGATGATGAGGGCAAGATGAGCCAGGAGAAGAAGAAGAAACCCGGCAGCCGGATTATGTTGGTGAAAAGGATCCTAAAGAAAGATGGGGGCACGGTAAGTGACTCAATCTATTGTCAACACAGAATAACCAAGTATAACAGCGTATTACTTGTGAATATGTGTATTTTGGCTCTATGCTATTTATTTAACTGCTTTACAAATGTTTGTTCATATAACAGAAGTCACCACAATGGTTATTGTGGCCAGTGGGGTGAAAGCATAGCAGATATTGGGAGCACACAGACATAATACTTCACACACTGCAGTCATATATCTTCAGGGCTTTGTGGAGGTGGGGGCATGTAATGTCTCATCTCCTTTCTGTTGATGTCCATTCTGTCTGCTAAAGCTTGTAACATTTATTTAAAATGTTTGCTGTTGTAGTGTTTTTATTTTATTATATCTGTTGTTTATATCCAGTTTAATGTTAAAGGGACACCGTGTGTGGCCTGTTAAGTGTATCAAACTGTCCATCAGTGATCTACAGCACAATGTATTAAACACTTTCAGATTGTTCTTGAGTTTACGTCAGTTTTCCTTTTCACTATTATCGGACGAGCGTTATATAGCTTTCGTTTATGAACCTTTCTAAAGGGTGCACGCAATGTCTTGACAAGTTGTGCATTCTTTAGATCCTGATTTCTGTCAAGCAGATTTCATTCCATTGAGTCATTTTATTAGACATCTGGTTTATTTGCAGTGCTCAAGGGTTTTATCTAAAATTAAAAGTAGAATATAACTGGACGCTGATTAAAAAAATAAAATAAAAAAAAAGACATGTCCATTACAGATTTCTTGTGTGGCGTTATTATTCATTTCTAAATAAATGGATATGTGAGTTTGATAGAAATGCTGGCATTGAGAGACTATTTGTCATGCCACAGTCATTGTAAGCCAGGTTTACTGAAAGTTTTCATTTTTATTAGGTCTATCTTTTTGTGTACATTTTAATGTATAACATAATGTGCATGGTACTAAATTAACTGTATCACTAATAAGTCTGAATCAAGATTGTGGTTATGACAAGTGGGTGCTTTTGCTTGTGATTTATTAAATAATTTATAATTATTATAATATTTTAATGTTATATATAACATCACAATCAGCAATCCATTTGATCTACAATTACCAAAAATAACGCTTCAACTTCGGGACCTTGTTACAGTATAGGCATGGAATCGTACTATGTAACGATCCGGAAATCTTAAGGATCAGCTAGCCAATGGTTATCTAAGTGCTTGTACTGATACTGGGATAGAGCGGGGATCCACTATTTGATCTTTGCTTGTAGCACAGTTATATTCTAGGATTCAGTCCAGAGTAACCATTAATGTGTTCATTTATCGAGACATTAACTAATATTCTTGCATTAAGTATTCAGTAAAGGTTAAGATATCAAGACTAAGCATAAGTTTTTTGTTTTTTTTTCTTTTATATTGTTAATGGCTCAGTTTGAAATGTCCAATACTACACACTAATCATTTCCTGATGGAACTATTCATTTTAAAATGTTCATTTTGTTTCATATGAAACAATATAAAGCCATGGCAGAGGCCTATGTAGAAACAACTGTTATCGATTCAGATAATGTGTTCTAAATAGAAAAAAAAGACATTAGACATGGAAAGGTATTGGGATGCTAATTCACTGGTTGTTTATTAAATGTAGGACCTAACTTTAAAAGCCTTCATAATATCACTATCTGTCAAATGTTGTTCATTTTATAAGAAAAAACAAACTCTTCACTTTAATATATATGAATTTGGTTGCCATGCGTTTATAATGTGCTCTCTTCCTCTTTAGCGTTATAATAGCAGTTGTAAGCAAATGCAGAAGTTGATTTGCTTAATGTTGGAACCAGTTGGCGTTTAAGAAAAGTGCATTGTCAACCAGTTAAATCATTTTGACATTGCCACCAGTTGAGCTGCTTAGGTTGCTTGTTTGTGTTTGTACTCTGGAAATTTAAGTAAAGATTGTTTAAATAGGTCAGTGCCTAAATCATAATCATTGGACATAATCATTAGTAATGTATAAATTAATGCATTAAAACAATGAAATGTTGAATCATTTTTATTTTATAAATTTCTGTAACAAAAGCTTTAAAACCTGCAAAAGACGTAACGTTGGAAATGAAGGCAGTTATTTGGTTTAGGAGGATCTGATCCCAATCCCAGAAGGGGGTGTCCCGATAAACTGGGCTATTTCCCGCCAGGGAAATGTCATGTTCTCTGCACCAAACACCTCTCCTGCGGGGGCCGATAGTTCTAGCTGAAGAGAGAGCGTTTCTGGTGCGTCTAGTCTGGCATTTTTAAAAAAAATAAATGATCTTGTCCACTAACTAGAACGATTATTTGCCCGATCACCCAATAATAGGATGATCGGGCCGGTAATCGCTCCAATGTATGGCCAGCTTTACACTTATTTTATTTTTAGGTGCAAGTGTAGACCCGAGCAATACCATATTGTACTGCAAGGGAGGCAAATGGGAATAGTGAAAGCAGACTTGGAATTGAGAGGTGAAGTTTCTTAGTTCAACCCTATTTTATAGAATAAACATAAAGCTATGTAGTGTATGAATTCCATGTGCAAAAGTAATGTATTTTCCCTGCATGGAAAAGAATGACTTTTTTTTTTTTTTTTTTTTTAGCACTCCTTACTTTGCAAATTGGTTTAGCTGAGCTATATATTTTCACCTGTTTTGCCCTTACTCTCAGACTTGGGATCAGCATCGAGGTGTGAAAGAGTAACAGTGGTTTTATGTGTTCCCTAACCTTGGCACTCGGACTACTAACGGTGCATATTTTTCTGGTTTCATTGCTGGAGTACAGGTTTATTACTGAGCAACATTTAAGAAACTTGACAGATGGTACTCTTGTGATCCTGCGGGGAAACCTGAAAAATATGGATTGTTAGTGGTCACTGAGACCAAGGTTGGCAACCTCTGGCATAGAACCCCCCAAAAAAAAAAAAAAATTGGACCATAAGGATTTCAGTAACTGTTGCCTAGACAATGCACTGTGTGGATTCAGATTATGTGGCTAGATGGTAATTGTAACTCAAAGGAAATTGTTAGGTATTTATTAGCATGTCAACAATAATAGTTTGACCTGTGAAATGTCCCAGTTTTATGATTATGTACACTTTAGGTAAAGAAAGCTTAAATTAAACTCTTGGTTATCCTATGGTTGGTGTGTGTGTATGTATGTGTGCGTGTGTATATATACATATAAGTGTATGTGTGTGTGAATGTGTGTGTGTGTGTATGTGTGTGTGTGTGTGTGTGTGTGTGTGTGTATGTATGTGTATGTTGGGGTGTGTATATGTTTATGTGTATGTGTGTGTGTGTGTGTGTAATATATATATATATATCTTCTGTTTCACCTCATCACTTAAAATAGCTTACACATTGAGCTTCTATTATTGCATTGATCTATTAAACCATGTGTAAAAAATAAATAAATTATAAAAGAGAATAGCAAAACCACATACACACACACCATAAAACATGCAGGTTTTTGTGCTCTATTAAAGGATGACTTATTATTGGTACTATTTAAAATGTAGGTCGCTCTCTTATCTCTGTTAAAAAAAAAAGTGGGTTTCTGTTTCTATTCACATTGTAAGCTGTAAAGGCTTCCTTGTCAGTACTGAGCTAACGTTTTGTCATTAAGGCGAGACATTTTTTACTGGTATGTGATTTTTAGCAGAAAAACTGTTTCCCCAATAATATGGTGCTGTCTTTTCTAGACTATAATCTACATTTGTTTTGGTAAATTATTTTTGGGAGATGGCCCCATTAATAGAATACTTTATTACATAATCCTGAAATAAAAATAGATTTGGAAGTCATTTCATAAGTACAGGTTAAGCCTATTTAATCCCAGATAATGCATCTTTTCTGGGAGGTGTAACAATGAAACAGCAAAACATGTATTCACGTGGGTTCCTGTAGTAACTTCTTCATTGATTATATGTTCTACAGTCCCTTTTTGTTTCCACTTAATTAGGCATACAATTTTATATATAAACTTAGGTGTAAATATGCAAAAGTACGTTTAATATTTCTTTTGCCATGGATACATGCTCTTAACTAAATGAAATTGTCGTTCTAACAGTACAAAACTTAACAATTTATTCCTTACGTCAGAGCTCGACAAAGATCATTTTCCACATCTACAGAGATGCTTGTCATCTTCCTGTATATAGTATAGATAGTAGGTAGGGTTGTGAGTTCAACCCAGGTTTGGAAAACTTCTAAACTGCTGCTCAACAAATTGGTGTTTAGAGAAGGAAAAATGGACTAAACAGGAAGGGGACAGATCAGTGCTTATATGGGGGAAAAAAAATATCAGAATTACAATTCAAACAATTGGTATATGTAATCATACACATGAGACTGATGCTGAAGGGTGTCTGTGCTTTCTGAGGCTTCAGAGACCTCTGGTTACAATTAATGCTAATTTCAGTGCTGCAGGAAATCTCTCAACACTTTATACATTTCACATATTTTAGCAGGCTGCATTAACACCCTAAAGCTTGGTGCTACCTTAAATTTCACACAATGCAATACATTTTGTTAGAACTTACACTGGGGCTTGACAAATAGCGGTCGCTGTAGCGACTTGCATTTTGGATCTGGTGACTGGTGGCTTCTGCTCTCCTGCAGACACAATTGGGACAAAAGTACAATGCCGGCTGTCCCTGTAGTTTCAGCAGATGATGGAGTAGTGGCCACAGGGGGACTTACACCACGTGTGTGTCTGTGTGTGTGTAACGGTTTTTATATAGTACTTATAGCCCTGGTGCCTAACTACTGATAAAAGTTGTCTGGCTTACACACTGGTAACATATCACTGAAAACACTTGTTTATTTTGCAATCTACAAAATCCATGTTGTGTGTACCAAGCTAAACTGAAGGAGTTATTGAGGTACAGAAAGTGGATTTATTGCTAATTATTTTCTGGTACCAGTGAATCTTTTAAACTACATATTTTTTTTTTTATTTATTTCACACATTGTACAAAGTATTGCAATAAAGCATACATACAATTCAGTGTAAACAGTCAGAACGATGAATGAAGTATCATAACACAACAGTTACATACAAGTCATGTCAAATGGTTGTAGATACAATCTATGGTTGTTGGCTATAACAGAAGTCACAATAATTAAACATAGAGATTTACATAAACAAAATGTATTAATATAAAGCAAAGTGGTAGTTAAGTAGAGTAATAGAACCAATAAACCCCAAATCACACCATTTTTTTTAAATTAAAGTTTTGCAGAACACTAAATTAAAATTATAATATTTTTATTTTATGAGCAATTTATGAAAACATTTCTTTGAACTGATTTTCTAATTGACATATTGCACTTAAAAATAAGGATAATTTTCACTAGCATTGATATATTACTATATGCAATATCAAATGGGTTACATACTTGGGGAGTATTATAATGCCTTTCATCAGTGTAACAAATTCAAACAAAAATGATATTAGTGGGGAAAAAACACACCTGAATACAGTTACCACACTTGAAAACTGCTCTTATCTTCAGCCTTTAATAGGTACCTTTTTATGTATTTGCTTTTCATTAATCTGCAGAAATGTTTCCTATATGCTTGATCTTGCCACTTTTTACCACTACCTTCTTTGTTGAGAGGCACGTGTATGTTATTTTGCTATGTTGTTTGGACTAGTTGATCCAAAGGATTTCTTGGTCATCTGACATTTTTCAAATACTTCTCTAAAACCACTATGCATGTGACTTGTGCCCTTATGGCCGGAATTGCCCACAGGCATATTCATAGAGCTGCTTGTCACACAGTCTGCTTTGTGTGTGTGTGTGTGTGTGTGTGTTTTGCTGTATGTTAAGTGCACAATTTGTCAGCTTGGTAAGGTGTATTTTATATTAATGGTTTTGAAATTTCATATGATAACTCTACTATGCTACTTTTTTATTTATTCTTTTAAAAAAAATGTATTTACCCATAGATATAATTCATTGAAGTTAGTATGATGGGTTCTTAAATTGACGTATCACTTATAGATGACAGTGTAACAGAACATATCTCTACAGAGCCTTTATTTTCCATTATTTCAATGAATTCAGATTTATAAACTGGATCCATAGGGGCATATTCTGATAGCTTTTTGGTGGCCTGCACTTCCAGTACCTGATCTGGATTCAAACTTCTATTTTAGAGTTGTTTCCTACAGCGGGGTGAGATGTAGTACAGTAAGCACCCTTCATACTTCTGATGCTCCCTCATTTTACATGAGTATGTGATGGAAGTCTTAAGGTCGGGTATCGAAATTCCTTGTGAGTGAGGGGAACACAAAAGTCAGAATCCTGTGGGCATCTGGCATCAAATCCCTGTTACCACTGTATTTGTGGCTCTGAGTACAGCGGTGAGGCTCATCTGTATTTGGATCCGTGTTAATGTCTTGTCTCTTATATCCAGTTCCATTGAGAGATTTCTGCATCTATTTTTACTGTAAAACTGTGATAATAAGGCCACCCGGTTATTGCGTTTACTGTCTAGCCATGCTTATGAAGGGAGAAGGTGACACAGTCTGCTAGCAATATTTGGCATATTTAGGAACCTTCATTTAGAAATGAAATATTAATATAGTAATGTGGACATGACATAACGTGTCTTACTGTTAGTGTACTAGTCCCATTGTTTTCTGAGATGTGAAATGGGTTTTCTATCTCCTATATAGATGTCTTCTGAAATTAATGTTTAATGTGCTTCCTAAATACTTATGTCTGTCTGATGCACATTTTAAACTGAGAAGTGTGCCACCCTTCCTGTACATCACAGAAGGTGAGCCTGGGCTTCCGTACTAAGATGCATTGTTAAGTACAATGTTAACTAAAACTGAAACCTTGTAAAAGCTATGTTTATAGCTTGGTTCCTGTCGTGGTGGTGGTGCTGCTGATGCTGCTGCGAAGAAATGAATATTGGTGAATGAGAAATCCCAGGTAACCAGAATCTGTTACTTTTCCAGTTGATAAAGGAAAGACTTTTCTGTTTTTTTTTCTTAGCCAGGATTGAGGATTAGAGAATGAGGAAGGGTGTAGTTAGTGGAATATTTGTGTGGGAGGAAATACACGTCTATATTTATTTTACTGATATTGTCTGCATGAAGATTCGGCCCTGTCAGTGTACTTATAATTTGTATACAAGGATATGAATGTAATAGCTACATATAGGGAGACAGGAAGGAACTGTAATGTGTAAGAGTCGTTTGTATTATATAAATAGTTTGAAAGCTGGAGCTATTACTACACATTACACACACACACACACACACACATATATATATATATCACAAGTTCGCACTTATATGTGCTAAATATGCGTTTACGGTCCAGTACCCTAAAGATGTGTCTAGTTAGCTCAAGCTAAATGATCTAATTGTGATTTCCATACATTATTTAAAGCATGAAATGTTCATTCTTTTCAGAAATTATAACACTACACTGAGCATTTAAAAAAACATTTTTCTTTTCAAGTATTCAGTTACTTTTGGGTGCTTACATGTATAACAAAAGGTGTGTGTGCGCGCGTGTGTTACTTACACACACACACACACACACACACACACACACACACACACACACACACACACACACACTATATTACTTGTTGCATAGAAAAGCTTGCTATGCTATGAAACCTGATTTACTGCTGTAATCTACTTAGCTCTGATTCTGTAATGGTACCAGAAGCCTCTGCACACCACCAAGCTGACAGGCCTGAAATCTCATGATTTGCATACTAGACTGGTATGTCCGCAGCTTGCAGAATCATTTTTGTGACTCAACAAAATATTCATGGGCTTTATTCATTTCCTAGCTAATAAAAACCTTGGAATGCAGAGCTAGATATATAAATGTTGTGCGTATAGCACACAAATGCCGAAGGTTTTCTCTGATCTAGGATACTCTCCCACACAATTCTGATTCTGCGTTTCCAGTTTACCTGCCCTCCAGTGCAACATGGATTTATAAAGGTTCATAACAAAAGTTCATTACTTCTGGTAAACTATACCACAGTAATGTAGTTATAACTACAAATTGATCATAGTATACACATTGCAAAGCAATGTATTATGTGATGTTTATTTAGGGGATGGGGAAGTATAATGTTATGAGGAGGTTAAAGCATGGCTGCAACATAATTGTCAGCTGATCAGTTTTGTGTGGTGGTGGCCTGCAGGGCTGCAACTTTGTAAATCGTCATATACAAACATCCCATGTTCTTTATGTTGAATGTTCCATACTTTGCATGAATACTGTCACAGCTTAGCAACGAAATAAAAATAAACATTGTAAGGGTTTTATTGCACTATGCAATAAAGACGTATTTGGTCGGTGCAGCACTGTGTTATGAAAGCGGTTTTACCCAGATCCAGGTGCAATTTCCGTAATCATCCCTAATTAAATCATGAGGTGGTCTGCCAGCAATATTATATGGCAACATACTCTACCAGAGTGTGCCCAGCAGAGGAGCTGTGTAATTGGTGGTGATCGTTTTATGTGCTGAGGCTGCATCAGTCAGGTCTGCAAGCAGAACTGCTTGTTTTTACACCCACCTACTGCAGCATTCTAGTGAAACCATTGTAATGTTTGGCAGTATTATATCAGTACATTTTTGGGTAATAATATTTACATTATTGGTTAAACTTAACATAACGTGTGTCGAAATAAATATAAAATGATCTTCATTTTTTCTGTTACAAATGTTGATATCTATATATGATCTCGCCATCTGTAATGAAACAGTTAAAAATATTTAATGCAGTGGCTGTGCTTAGGACACAAGTTTATTGCTTCCGGAAACTTGTTTTTTTTGTTACAGTAGCAGTCAGAGACTAGTCCACAAGAAATACAGAAACAGGTGATAATGGAGTCCACAAATGAGATATGGGCACATAGTAATATGGAAGTCCATGGATAATTTTCAACAATCTGGTAATTCTGGCGTATAGCACAAAACGAGTATATGCAATGCAACAGTTCACAAGTAATACAGGAGCAACAGATGATATTCCTCACAAGGTGCATAAACATGTGCTTGGGAAATGATTGTAGGTAGCAGTAACAAAACTCTGTGATGCTAGAACAGAGAATGCAAATAGACCTGAATAATAATTGTAGAAGCAGGAACCCAGGAATGCAGAGACTAGTGAGAGCTGGAACACAGGAGAAAAATGGCAACTAGGAAGAGCTGGAGCTCGGGCTAGATTTAGCAACCAATCGGATACTATCTCTCGCTTTCCTGTTATATACTAGAAAATGTCAGCTAGAATCTTGGTTGCTATGGGCAACATCTACACTTTTCTTTTCTTGCAGCTTGTATAGTACCATTAATTGTCCACAGCACTTTACAGGGAATATTAGACATTCACATCAGTCACTGCCCTTATGGGAGCTACTACATACTAAGGTCCCTAACATATACAAACATATACAGGTTATTTAGTCAGCAGCCAATTAACCTACCAGTAAGTTTTCCTCCTCCCTTGATGGCAGCATAGCACTATGGGTAAGTTCCATGGGGCGGGAGCCAATGCAGGAAAAAGAAAAACCTCGTCAAGTGTCATTTCTTTTTCCTGTAGTGGTAGGAGCCAGCAAAAGTTCTTTTATTATTTTCCCCTTTTAGTGTCAGACTTACCTGCGGCCAATGTTGTGATGCTCAGGAACAGATCCTGCGGCAAACCCAGCCCACATGGTACGCTGGCTGGTTTCTCTATAGGAAGCGATGCGACCGTGAGTCCTCACTTATCTGCAGCGCCTGGAAGTGATGTCATCAGACTTCCGGGCACTAGGGGAAGAAGCCCATTGTAGCGGCCATTTTGAGTAGGCCTGCATAGGTGTATATGGGCATCTGTTTTCCGGAGGGGAGAGGAGATTTTGGCGGCAAATCACCACTTTAAAAGAGCACTAGCAGCACAGCTGACTGTCTGTTACAGCAGCAGACTGAGCCATATTTTTCTTGGAGAGACACCGTGCTTTTGTTACCCATGGATGGCAAGAGGTCACAGAGCAAAAAATCTGGTGTAGTATTGTTAGTGAGGGATCTTAAATTTATTAATTATTATTATTATTATTATTATTATT
>WWET01001521.1:22060-54658 GCA_011038615.1 Limnodynastes dumerilii | reverse complement strand
GAGCCATAGTTTGCTTGGAGAGACACCGTGCTTTTGTTACCCATGGATGGCAAGAGGTCACAGAGCAAAAAATCTGGTGTAGTAGTGTTAGTGAGGGATCTTAAAATTATTATTATTATTATTATTATTATTACATCTTGTGTACATATGCATACATATTCAGGTCTGATACCAGACAAGAATAAGATGACCATCTCTACCAGGGAGAAAGACAAGTAGCAGAGGATGTTTAAATGTGTGATGCTGGCATGCCTGAAGATTCCTTAGGCTCCACCTGTATTACCTGCATTCATCAACAGCAGCAACAGCTAAATGGATTTATTCAGATGATGAAAAATGTGCTTTCTGAAACATTTGTAACTAAGGATGATCTTGCTAGAATGTCTCTTGAAAGATCCAAACCATCAGTGTCAGAAGCATCACAACATTCTGAGGTGGAAGCAGGGACGTATGTCCCGGGGGAACTTCTATCAGATGCTCAGTCAACGGCATCCAAAGAGGAGGACACCATTAACCCAGTCTTGGTTGAAAACTTATTGAAGTTAATCGAGACTTTAAATATCCAGGAATCCAAGCAGAATCTACAACTTCAGGACCTAGTATTTAAGGAACACAAGAATTTTTCCTGTTTCTCAGATTATTAAGGACGTCTTATCAGACGAATGGAAGTACCCAGATAAAAAGGTCATATCCATTAACAAGATCACAAAGATATATCCGTTTGCAACAGAGGACACTAAGAAATGGGAAGAACCGCCAAAGATTGACACAATTTCACGCATCTCAAAGAGAACAACATTACCAATGGAAGTCAGTGTGAAGAAACAACATACCCTACTAGGAGCTACCTTAAGACCTGCCATCTCTACTGCAGTAACTGCAAGAGTATTAAGAGTATGGGCTAATGAATTAGAAAAGAATAAATAAGATGGCGTCAAGCGCAGTGAACTGATAAAGACTATCCAGAATATGCAACTGGGCGTAGAATTGCTCTGTGAATCCTCCATGGATTCCGTTAAACTGACATCTCGATCCATTGCTACTGCAGTAACAACCAGGAGGGCACTATGGTTGAAACCGTGGGCTGCGGACACCCAGTCCAAGGTGCGCCTTATGTCTCTTCCCTTTACTGGAGAATATCTATTTGGGTCCAAGTTGGATGAGATAATCACCAAGATCTCAGGAGGAAAATCAGCCTGGCTCCCCCAAGAAAAAACTGCCAAGAAACCATTTGCTAGGGGTTACAGACCAACGCAGACTAAGGTCAAGGAAGCCAGGCCAGGGAGGTCATACCTGAGGCGTTTTCAACAGGGACCTTCGCAACAGAATTTTCGATACTCCAGTGGCAAGGACAGTAGATCCTATCGCCCCTTCAACCAATGACTCCACAAGATTGGGTCCTCTCCCATCTCTGGCAGTGGGAGGCAGACTTAAGGATTTTGCCAGACAGTGGAAGAAGTCGACGTCAGTCTATGAGTTCAAGATATTGTGACAAGGGATATTATCTGGAATTACGGGGACCGAAACCAGCAGACTTCTTCCTAAAATCAAGAACCCCAAGGACCCAGAAAGGGATTCAAGCGCTCAAGGATAAAATCAACTAATTATTTCTTCAAAAGGTTATTATGTTTGTCCCTCCTCAAAGGGGAAGGGGTTGTTTGAAAATATTTATAATAAGGAAACACTCAGGTGGGTTTAGGATTATTTTAGACCTCAGAAACCTGAACCAATATCTTTATGCAAGACACTTCAAGATGGAATCCATCAAGACGATAATTCCAGGTCTTTACAGGGGCATGTTCCTAATGTCCATCGACTTGAGAGACGCGTACTTGCACGTTCCAATATGCCAGGGCCATCAAAGGTTTTTAAGGTTCCAGATATTCCAACAGCGTTTTCAGTATACAACACTTCCCTTCAGCCTATCCACCTCGCCAAGGACCTTTACAAAGACGTTAATTCCTCTTATAGTGAAATTGAGAGCAGAAAAAATATTGATATGGGCCTACCTGGACAACCTCCTTATAGCAGCAAGGTCAGTGACACAAGCGTCAGAACAGTTCAAGTATTACAGGAACCCGACTGGCTCATAAACTGGGAGAAAATTCAGCTGCAACCAGTAACTAGATTAAAGTACCTAGGGGTCATAATAGACTTGCAACAAGAGAGGATCTCTCTGCCCCAGGATTGCGTGGAAATGTTCAAGGAAACTTTGTTAAAAGTCAGGGTACACAGCACAGCAATGTATGCAGATGCTAGGTTTAATGTCAGCCACCATAGAGGCAGTCCCCTGGGCAAGAGCCCATATGAGAGCATTACAAAGCTGCTTCTTGACGCAATAGGACAAGAAGACAAGGGACAAGAATCAAGCAGTCTCGTTGTCAAGAGGTAAGAAAAAATCTTATGTGGTGAACTACAGACCGAAATCTGCCTACCAGTAGTGTTAACAACGGACGCCAGTGGAAAAGGCTTGTGTGCGGTGTGCGCATTGAAAATAGCGCAAGGAACCTGGAATCTTGACTGGAGCAAGAAGCGCTCAAATGTAAAAGAACTCAGAGCAGTAGTCGAAGCATGCATGCTTTTCAGCAGACATGCTTCGACTATTGCTGGTACACTCCCGACAACAAGGCAGCAGTAGCATATATAAATCGGCAAGGACTGTGGCCATGATGAATCAAGCCAGAATACTTGTGGCCTGGGCTGAAGAAAATCTACTAGGTATATTTGCAACTTACATCGCCGGGAACATAAATATAATAACAGAAGGATCCTATGGAGTGGAGGCTTTAGGGAGAAGCTGGAACTTGATGCTGGCATACGTGTTTCCATCAATACCCCTGATTTAAAGGGTAATAAAGATTATGACATCTCAGGCGGAGCTCCTAGCAATACCTCCTTGGTGGCCCAAGCCCTCAATTTTGCCATAGAGGATCCTATAACCCTGACTGTATTCCCAGGGCTTCTGAAGTAGGGTGTAGTAGGTCATCCAGCACCACAGACGCTCAGGTTCATGGCATGGAAGCTGAAATCTCCAGTCTATCCAGGCAGGGGTTCTCATCCAAAGTAATAAACATCTTGCTCTAAGCCAGAAAGGTAACTATCTCCAAAATATATCACAAAATATGGGGAATATTTAAAGACTGGTGCTTGAAGAATTCGGAGGATGCGAGATCTCCTTCCATAAAGGTCATCCTTGAATTTTTACAAGAAAGACTGGAAAAGCGGTTAGTGCTGAATACCCTCAAGGTGCATATATCAGCACTTAGTGTTGTCCTGGACACAGACCTTGCAAATAACAGGTATGTGAAGCAATTCATTCAAGCAGCATCGAGGATACGACCAGCAATAAGGAACCCCACAGCAACATGGGATCTGAACTTAGTGCTAGAGGCAGTAACTCGGCAGCCATTTGAACCATTGGACAAGGCACAATTTAAGTTTCTAGCCTAGAAAACGACATTTCTGGTGACTATCACTTCAGCCAGAAGGGTCTCAGAAATTCAAGCCTTCTGGATAGATGAGCCATACATGTTTCCATCAGGACAAGGTAGTCCTTAGAACGAACCCATCATTCTTGCCCAAAGTTGTCACAAAATTCCACCTGAACCAGGAGGTAATTTTACCATCCTTTTTCCCTAATCCCACGTTGGATAGAGAGAGAGCCTTCCACAATTAGGATTTAGTAAGAACATTAAGAATATATCGAGATAGAACAAGTCAGCTCAGAAAATCAAAGCAACTTTGTCATAAAGAATAGGGGTGGAGCACCAAAGCAACATTGGGAAGATGGATCAAGAGCTGTATACAACAGGCTTATGTAAGCAAGGGTTTAGAATTACCAATCGAATTGAAGGCTCATTTCACCAGAGCTATGTCTACAACTGGGCAGATAGATCTTTGCAAAGCAGCGACATGGTCGTTAATTCACACCTTTATTAAATACAACAAAATCGATGTTCTAGCCTCTGCAGATGGAAAGTTTGACAGAAGCGTTTTAAGTGNTATATATATATATATATATCTATCTCCATCCATCCAAGATAGAGGCTGCTTCAAGACTCGCTGGTTGTGGTGTGGTATCCCTCCTCGTAAACTAGCTTTGTCATTTCCCATAGTGCTATACTGCCATCAAGGGAGGAGGAAAAGGTAAATTATACCTGATAATTGGATTTCCTGGACTCTTGATGGCAGCATAGCTAGTTTCCCTCCCTGTATTACTCATTATTGTGTGATTTTATAGCTAGAGAAAGTAGGAAGGCACTGGACACCGGAGGAGGGGCCTATTTATGCATCCGGTGGGTCTTTTCTTTTTCCTGCATTGGCTCCTGCCCTGTGGAACTTACTCATAGTGCTATGCTGCCACCAAGAGTTGAGGAAATCCAATTATCAGGTATAATTTACCTTTTTGGCACGTGGGAGGAAACCAGAGCACTCAGAGGAAACCCACGCAGGCACAGGGGGACATACAAACTCCACATATATAAGGCTAGTGTCCAGGAATCAAACACATGACCTCAGTGCTTTGAGGCACAAGTGCTAATCACTAAGCCACATGAATTGGAGACAGCCGAAAGATAACTTTTGTTTGTGTCTAATAAAAAAAAGTCACTATTTAGATTTTTTTTTAATGAATGGGCAAGTATGCTTATTGGCATACTTACCCTTCATTCATTAAGAAATACAGCCTGCTGCAGACCCAACGCATCAACAGGGCAAGTGAGTATGAATCTATGGGGAGTTTTAGGGTTAGGCAGTGGGAAGTGAGTTTTAGGGTTATGCTGCTGGGAGATAAGGGTTAGGATTATGTAAGGGCAAGATTAGGGTAAGAATTAGGAGAAACTTGCCTTTCGCCAAGGTGTCTTTGTCCTGGGAATCCTCATTTGCTTTTCCTCAGCAAGGCAGAAGCAATGGGTTTCCCAGGCACTTTGGTGTAGCCTGGTAGAAAACGGCCCTTTTGAAAAAGGGCTGTTTGAGGTGGCAACCTACACCCTTACTTGGCACACTGTCGCTGCATAGTATAGCAAGCAAGATATTGTTTGTGTCCATATGTCCTCCTATGGGAACTAGGCTAAATTAGATTCATATGCCTCTCTGGGCATTGCTAAAAACAAAACACTAAATTATACTAAATTATATTGCAAGGCATTGAAGCTCTATCTACAGTATATTCAAGTTTGCATGTTGATGATTCAGGACAACCGTTCATAGCAGCTTCTTTTTCAGAAGCTTTGTCAAGGTTAGATTTAAGAAAGGTTAAGTTAATAACCTGAGGTTTTACTTGGAAATTGATTGGCCAATTATAAATAATCAAAAAAAATCCCTTTCTGACTGTTTTTTTTTTTTTGGTTATTTCTTCAACATGCATTTAAATCTTAGGTTGGTATCTTATTACTTTTCTGTAAACATTTTTATTGGATTTTTTTGGTCATGCAAAATATGACATGTTAGCAATTGCGACATGAGTTGCCAATAAACTGAAATGTAGAGCCAATGGCTTGGCATTATACCAATTATTAGATGTGGCTCTTGCCTGCCCTCATAAGATATAAATATGTAGAGACTGCAAAGAAGAGCAACTAAAATCGTACATCTGGTGTATTAAAAATACCAATATAGACCAAAAGGGCTAAACGTGTATAGCTTGGCCCATAGAAGGGGAAGGGTTTAGATGGTATCTTTCAATTATATTAAAGGGTGTAACCAACTAGAGGAAGGTGGCATTTTTCAAAGGCAGATGTGTGTTACAACATGAGGAAATGCAACTGGAGGGTGGTAAGTTTAAAGGAAAGGTGTGAAAAAATGATTTCACTGATTAACCTCCCATCTGAGGTGGAAGAGGCTAATACTGTAGAAAAGTTTAATCATGCTTGGAACAATTCTAAAGATATCCTACATCTCAACTAAATTGATGGTATACTAGACACTAGGGTCCTTATTGTTTTAAATAAAATAGGCAGACTGGATGGGTCACAAGGCTTTTATGCAGACACTATCTATGTTTCTATACCAAGGTATATCAATATTAATGGACATTTTAACTTACCCTAACCCTTCCTTCCTGGCAGCCTAACCCTAACCATCCCTCCCCTGCAGCCTGACCCTAACCCTCCATACCCCGCACAGATGTTTACTCATCTGTCCCTGGTCCGGCGATAGCGGCGGTGGTGCTGCGGAGGGATATCGCTAATTGCGAAAGTGAATGGGTGAAGTATACTGACTGGCATACTCACCCATTCATTAAAAAAAAGTCTAAGTTGGTAAGTATTCGAAAAAGGGACATCCGAAAAGGAACTTTCGGATATCCGTTTTTCGCAATTTACATGTTCTAATCGGAGATTACAACAGCTTTTTGGGGTATATTTAGAAGCAGGAGATGCACTTCATGATAGGGGAGAATCTACAATATTGAGTTTTACAACTATACAGGACATATTTTTACATTTAGTTTATAATATACTTGGCTTAAACAAGATAGTTCTTAAACAAGTTTATTGAATTTAGTAGTCTAACAATGTAGATATCGGTTTGTAGGTAACAGGACTTTCAGGACCTAATCTTGTACTAAACTTCCTATAAACAAGCCTTATTTACCATTTTTTTTTCATTAGTGTGACATCCATTTATGCAGGGATGCCTTGTGGCAGAGAGTAACGAATTAAGTTGTTCAAAGTTTTCTGCCATTAGTGGTTACAGTTGACAGATTATAAAAGTCAGCTGCAAACTCCTGCTTTGTATAAATGATCTTAATAATCTACACAATCAACGAATATGATATGATGCTAGTTTATTTAAATTAAATTTGAGATCTAAACCTGGTTCCTCTTGTATAAAATGTTTATTGTACAGAGACCATGCTTTATAGAAAGACTGCATTTAATCTCATATGGTATTTTTCGAATTCAATACTCCACTCTAATTAAATGTTTTGCCTCTTCAGATGCAAGGCATGGGAAAACCAAGTGTGTATCATGCTGTTGTGGTCATCTTCCTAGAATTTTTTGCCTGGGGCCTGTTAACAACGCCAATGCTAGTGGTATGTATGATGTGTACGTTTAACCTGTATGTACTTGTATTTTACATAGTTTGAGTAAGTACTAATCATGTCTTCCCTGTAAAATTTTCTATAGGTATTACATGAAACGTTTCCTCAGCATACATTTCTAATGAATGGTCTAATTCAAGGAGTAAAGGTAAGAATCTTTTGTTTAGTTTCTTTTTTGTATCTGGAACAGGATTATCCCACTGCTGGCCACCATTTGTAACAGGGTTATATATCTGCATTGACTGCCACCAGTCCTGTGACAGGATGTGTGTCAGTCAAGCTCCCTACCGTTGTCCTGCTAGGTTACCCTAGTTGACGTGGGAAACAATTTATCCCAATTTATTTCAGGACACCTTGGGTATAAGGATTCCCCATTACTTTCTGGCTCTTCTTCCTGAACTGTAGGAGATTATCACTGCCACCACCAGATTCCTTCACCGCTCCTCAAACCGGTATGCTGTTTATCGACTGATATGGCTGCAGCATGCTTCTAGTGGGTGCTTGACTGATGTCAACCTGATCCACAGCAAGTAGTTTAGGAGATGTGTAGCTGGTAGAGAGTGGTTCAAAGGAAGCTGGGTTCAACCTAGGAGAGTTGTATAATAGATTAGAATTTAGCTTTTATCTGTTAATACGGAATAAACAGGAAAATTATTTATTGTTGCTGCTCTGAGATGGACTGATAAACACTCTTCAGAGGTACTAGGCAAGATTCAACAGGTTATAATGCCCTGAAGCACCCTAATGTGCCGGGAGACACTTTTGTTCTACAGTAAAACAGCAGCAAATGATTAATCCTCCTGTTCCTTAAAACCAATCCAAACTGTTTCAGTTTTCAATTAACTAATAAACATGGTTGTGTGAGCAAGCAAGGAAGTTAAACCTTGGAGTGCTGATGCTGCAGTGCTATGTAATCAAACTTATTTTTAACACATTTCTCATTGCAGAAGGGGCTTTTCAACCAGGCCAGCTCCAGGTATTAACCTTATTGATCTGGTGCCCTTTAAATAATATGGCCACCTTATGTGTGATGGCTGGGAGATAGGGGGACCCGACCACAGTATTTTATTGAATTGCTCGCTTGTAGATTGTGATTGTGTCTATGCTGTATTTTCCTGTGGCTATGAAAACAGAATACAAGAGGTTGAGGATGAAGAGCATAATAGCGGGGTGACTTTTGATGTGGCTGCTGTATTCACCTTACAAGCTGTGAACAGAAAACAGCCTTCTTTTTAGTGCAAAACATTCAGTATAATTTTATTTAACATATCTCGGTGGCTCGAAATTTTCTGTTGCTTTAAGGAGATTTGGAAAACTATGACTTGTGCTAGAAATAATACTTAACATTTTCTGTCCTACTATTGCTTCTTTCCCCTGTATTTTACTAGACTAACAGATGCAGTGTATTGATTGAGAAACCCATCGCTATTTCTTTTTACCATGAATTTGTAGTACTGATTTGACATATCTGTTATTTTTTACTTCTAGTGATTTGTTATAAGTAAAGGATATGTAATAAGTCTTATCTTTTTTTTTTTTTTTTAAGTACTCTGCAAGCAGTTCCTATATTAATATAGACTGCAGTAATTTATGTGTATCATTAATTGTCAGAGATAAACCAAATGATTTTATTACTGTAAGATTAAGTGCATGCATACTAAAGCATTGCTGACTGAAGAGAAACTTGGATATGGTTTAAATAATGCTGACAGTTAGTAGGTGATATATGTATTTGTATAAATACTAGCCCATGTAATGCATATGCCCAAATTATTTGTGTAAAATTCACCTATTTAAACAGCAGTGTTTCTTAGGCAGTGACCCACTGATGCTTAGCTCTTTCCTACTGACAGTAAACTTGTCTTCTTTCATGGAGACTGAATGTGTCAATATGTGCATTTCATTTCGATTATGGTGAATTACAGTCCAGTAATGCCTATCGTAGCTTGATGGTTTTACAGTAAATTTATTGGCACAAGCTCTTCAAAAATTTATTTCTTATGAACAGTGTAGCTGGGAAAGTTTTATTACAGCAAGTGAATTTAGAACATCTGTTGTACAGTTCTTGGCCACAAAAAACGCCTAAATCACGGAACTAATTTAACTCTTTGCCAATTTTTGTGTGTGTTTTTTTTCTGATGATGGCTCCCAATAATAGAGCTACAGAACATAGTATATGATCCAAATTTAAGTGCAAAATCCATACGTTAGCCTTGCGGGGGTTAGCTTTTGGTTTTTGCCACCCACCATGTGCACCTTGAACACATGGTGAGAGGACCAGCCCCCTGTGCAGAGGCTGAATTGCACACGGAACACCACATTCTGACGTCTGCGTTCTATGCGCAGTGCTAATTCACAGCCAACTACTGTACAAAGTTCACGTAAGTCAGCTGATTTTCCTCATTCTGGAACCGGCACATAGAGTGCTTCAAGGTTTTCGAAAGCCATGTAGAATAAAAACAGCAAAGCCATGCATGTGGTGATTACTTCTACTTAAATCTGGAAATGATATTGTTTTGTGTCCTATTCAAGCAAGTAGTGTAATGTCCAATAAACATATAACCATAAGCAATGAAATTATTATTTACTCTGCACAGATTTCTCAAAGCTTGGATGCATACATTGCCATAAATTAGTGATACAGTCAAGCACTATGTGAACTAGTACAGCTTTCCAGTAATAATGTGACTTCCTGACAGGAGGAGCTATTGGGGGTGACAGCTTGCGTGCTCATTCATACACCCTCTGTTACTATGCTCATAGAAAGCAACGCTATTGAAATATACTGACTGGAAGCTGCACACATACACAGGTTTTTGCATTTAAAAAAAGTTGCCCTTTAAAATTTGGTTAGCAGTATCGCCAGATATGGCATTTAATACATATACCCTATAGCTATATAAAAATATTTGGGGTACGTAACAAAAAACATGTAACTTAATTTAAACATAAATAATATTTTATTTTATGAAATCTTTAAATACCCAACATGGAAAACCTCTGTTGTTAGATTTCTTCTTTGAGGCGATATTTTAAACTGCTTTAATATCCGTTACATGCAAAGGCAAATACTAGAGCATGGGAGAAAGACAGCAGCTATCTACTTGTGTTTTAGTCACACAGAATGCACTGTTAAGTAAGACATCTGGTCTAGTTCTATTGGCTTTTCTCCAATCAAATATCTCATGCTTTAGAGAATGGAAACTAAGTATCTTTCTCCATGTGTTCCCTGTAAATCTGAAACCAGTGCATACTTGAGGCACAAGATGTTGCACTGGCTTGCTGATATCTTTATTCCCTACGAGAATGGTGACTCTTTAAATATTTAAATGGGAAATAAATAAAGGGTTGTTATAAATACATAGAAGGCAAGTGACCATGTTGATTTCAGGGGGAGTCGAGTTAATTGTATTCTTTGCAGGCAGGGATATATGTATTCTTTGCATGCAGGGATATATGTTTAAATTGCTGACTGCACACAGATAGTGTCCAGCGTTACTTTTACAGTGTTGTTTGGACTTGAGCTAAGAAATGCCTCCTCTCAACTCTAATACCATTTGCAGTAGATTAAATATGACTTCCCATGATATAGCCCAGGAGTAAAGCTCCTTCTTAAGTCAGAATCAGGACCAAAGTGAAGATTTTAAAGTAGGACCCATGAATGTGTATAAGGGAAGTGGCTGAATAGCTTTGAGTGCAGAGCATTGTAACCTGGAGATAAGATCCATAATATGTATCCCGCTCTGTCAAATAGAAAGTATATTCTTTCATCTGCATTCATACATCTAAAGCTGTATTTTATGCTGCCAAAAAATCTTTGTCCCCAAACATCTGTGGTGTTACTATTTTACGATGTATTTTTCTGCGAGGCTCTGTTTGGGTACTCTGCAGGAGTTTTCTGGGTTTGGTCGGAAGTGAAGCACTTAAACAGCAGATACCCAAACTACTGGCAGCCTGCACTGATTTGTTTCTTTTCATATGTCTTCTTAGAGGCACCTTGGGGGTGATTCAGAGATGCGATTGCGAAAAGATCGCAAATATACGCACCCTAGTTAAGATCTTACCAGGTTACAGCCCACTGCATAAACAGTCACTCCCCTTGCAAACAGCGGCGGATCTTAAAGTTAGACCACCATTGACTAACCTTAACTCTGCGCTGTCATTTGAGATCTTAAGGGAAGTAGTAACGTTTATTTGCGATCCTGTGACGTAGTAGCGTTCATTTAAGATCCTAAGTGTCAGCCCGCACCCACTTTCCCTCATTTCCCTGCCTCCCCCCGCCCATTTCCATGCAAATCCTTCAGATCTTAAACTTTCGCAGCACTTAAGATCTTAAGTGCTTGCGATCGATTCAAACTTACGCTCTTAGCGAATTTACGCTCCTAACCTCTACGTAGACGGCGTTGCACTATTACTACGCATGCGCAGTAATGCGAATTTTCTAAGATCCTAAATATACGCTCCTAAGTTGCGTGAAAATCGTATCTCTGAATCAGCCCCCTTACTTGTTGTGACTTTTTCTTTAAATGTTTTGCGCTGTTATCCAGTTCCAACTGCTTACACTCTCTGATGAATGTCTCTCGTATATCATTTGCTTTTATGAGTAATACCTGAAATTGCAGTTTAGTGGAAATTCCAAGAAACTACATAGAGAAGAAATGAAACTTCAGATACTTGAGATTTATGTTAGTATTTTGCATAAAGCAATCCACATATGAGCTAATCAAAGACCGAAGATAGACGGTCTTGGCCACAAAATGGAACGAACATTTAATACATTTGAGTTAAGACTTCAGTTTGCAGTTAAACTAACAATGACAGAGTAAAAGGGGCATAACTATAATTAAAAAGAAATAAATAAAAAGTGGTGATACCTCATGAATCATTGTGTCCTCTAGCCATGGATGGATGCCGCCAATATTTCTGTCTTCTGATCCTTTCTCCTGAGACTTTCAAGTAGCTGTTAATTTGTGGCTGAGGGACTGCACAGCTGAGAGAGTGCTATGCGTCAGATGTTTGTACAACAGTTCTCTTTTTATTTACTGATACATTTTTCTAGTCCTTAACTTTCTATCCATCACATCAAACTGATGATTTTGTTACATAATTATATGGAAACTTTAACTTTAAGGTTTGTTAGTATAAGCAGTTGTAGTTTGTTTTGTTGCCCTAGTATTTGACATGAAACTCCTGTGGGTGCTGCTGTGTACAGTGCTTTGCAAAGCTTATCCCTGGAGATTGGTTCTACCTGATACAAATACAGAGCTTAGATCCTAGGCAAGAAGCTCAAAAGATAAAGCAAGTAAAGGTTCTACTACAATTTTTTATGGCAATAAAATAAGCTAACTTGAAAATTTTGACCCTTAACAGGCAGCACATCTCTGGGTCTAATGACTACATTAAATTTACTGTGAGTATATATAGATACTGACTGTTCAGTTAAGGGTTGAAAGAGACCCATATTTAACTGAGCGCCTGCTGCTTTTGTATGCAAGGTCTTTGCTCTAACATTTTGTAGACTTATAACTTTTGGTATTCTGAGAAGTTAATTGGTTTTGTTTGTGTTCTGTATTTTCCATTTCTATCTAAGATTTTTGACCAACCAATGGCAATTGATTTAACTTGTTAGTGGCAATGTTTAGCTACATGTAGAATTCCACCAGTGATCACCAGATTTTCAGAAACCCTGAGTGATGTCAATGTTTATAACCTCTTTAGAAACACCGATGGTACCACATGACAACTACTCTGTTATACATTGCTGGTAATCCTGATAGTAGGTCTTGACAATTGTTTTATTATTAAGGTGACAGATCGTTTTGATGAACAGTCTCCTACATCTGGCTAATATATAACTGCCCAATGCCCCCCACTGCTTGTTATCCTCATAAACCCTCAATATATTCCCATGCATTGTCATCATCATCCCTCCTAAATTATTCAGTGTTCCTCCTCCTATAAAACAAACATTTGGCTACCTGACCCAGAGGCGAAACTAGCGAGTTGTGGGCCCAGGTGCAGAATATTTGCTTTGGCCCTGATGATATCCCAGGTAACCCGGTGGAGGGCTTTGGTGGTGTGGTGATGATGGCTATGGGCCCCGGTGTTGCTGCACCTGTTTCACCAATGGTAGTTCCGCCCCTGACCCCTAGAATGATCTACATCTGTTCTATGGTAGTGCACAGCAATGTATTAGCCTCTACTACCTTTAGTAGGAGATTATTCAACTTGTTAACTACCCTTTTAAATGAAGTAATTTTCATCACATTTCCTCTGAACCTCCGTTTCAGTGCATGGTCCTGGCCTGATACTTCCTCTAAAGAATGTTCCCTCCCCCTTCCGCTCCAAGATACACAGTTGTGCTCATAAGTTTACATACCCTAGCAGAATTTGTGATTTTCTCGCCATTTGTCAGAGAATATGAATGATAACTCACAAACTTTTCTTTCACTCATGGTTATTGGTTGGGTGAAGCCATTTATTGTCAAACAACTGTGTTTACTCTTTTTAAATCATAATGACAACAGAAACTACCCAAATGACCCTGATGAAAAGTTTACATACCCTGGAGATTTTGGCCTGATAACATGCACACAAGTTGACACAAACGGGTTTGTATGGCTACTAAAGGTAACCATCCTGTGATCTGTTTGCTTGTAATCAGTGTGTGTGTGTATAAAAGGTCAGTGAGTTTCTGGACTCCTGAAAGACCCTTGCATCTTTCATCCTGTGCTGCACTGACATGTCTGGATTCTGAGTCATGGGAAAAGCAAAAGAATTGTCAAAGGATCTGGGAAAAGGTAATTGAACTGTATAAAACAGGAAAGGGATGTAAAAAGATATCCAAGCAATTGAGAATGGCAATCAGCAGTGTTCAAACACTAATTAAGAAGTGGGAAATGAGGGATTCTGTGGAAACCAAATCACGGTCAGGTAGACCAACAAAAATTTCAGCCACAACTGCCAGGAAAGTTGTTTGGGATGCAAAGAAAAATCCACAAATAACTTCAGCTGAAATACAGGACTCTCTGGGAAAAAAAGTGGTGTGGTTGTTTCAAGATGCACAATAAGGAGGCATTGGAAGAAAAATGGGCTGCATGGTCGAGTCGCCAGAAGAAAGCCATTACCACGTAAATGCCACAAAGCATCCCGCTTACAATACTCCAAACAGCACAGAGAAAAGCCTCAAAACTTCCGGAACAAAGTCATTTGGAGTGATGAGACCAAAAATCAACAAGGCCTATGATGAAAGGTACACCATTCCTACTGTGAAAGACGGAGGTGGATCGCTGATGATTTGGGAATGTATGAGCTACAAAGGCACTGGAAACTTGGTTAACATTGATGGCAAGATGAATGCAGCATGTTATCAGAAAATACTGGAGGAAAATTTGCACTCATCAGCCCGGAAGCTGCGCATGGAACATACTTGGATGTTCCAACATGACAACGATCCAAAACACAAGGTCAAGTCGACCTGTCATTGGCTACAGCAGAATAAAGTGAAGGTTCTGGAGTGGCCATCTCTGTCTCCTGACCTCAATATCATTGAGCCACTCTGGGGAGATCTCAAACGTGCAGTTCATGCAAGACAGCCCAAGAATTTACAGGAACTGGAGGCTTTTTGCCAAGAAGAATGGGCAGCTTTACCATCTGAGAAAATAAAGAGCCTCATCCACAACTACCACAAAAGACTTCAAGCTGTAATTGATTTTAAAGGGGGCAATACACAGTATTAAGAACTGGGGTATGTAAACTTTTGATCAGGGTCATTTGGGTAGTTTCTGTTGTCATTATGATTTAAAAAGAGTAAACACAGTTGTTTGACAATAAATGGCTTCACCCAACCACTAACCATAAGTGAAAGAAAAGATTGTGAGTTATCATCCATATTCTCTGACAAATGGCCAGAAAATCACAAATTCTGCTAGGGTATGTAAACTTATTTGAACAACTGTGTATATTTAGGTTTTGTAGTCTTTCTTGGTATATACTTGGTATATACATAGCATATGTGATGCTTCATTTTAGTTAATCTTTGCTCATTTATGTTCTTGGGATATGGCCTCCACATCTGAACACAGTATTGCAAGTGTGGCCTTTCCAATGACCTATAAAGTGACATTGTGTCCATGCCTGCACCTCAATACCATGTGTAATATCCCCAATAAAGATCTCAAATAGCCCTTGTTCATTTCTGTGATATCCTTGTATTTGCAGTAAATTAATATAGTGATGCAAATCCCATTATAGCACTTTTGCCATTTGGCAAACATTAGGTTCCTTGGTTTTTAAGCTCAGCTGCACATGCACATTACTGTTTCACAAATACAGCATGTGGTTTTTGTTTATTTTAATTGTATATAACTGCATAATTTTTTTTTTATATTGCAGGGCTTCCTATCATTTATGTGCGCGCCACTTATTGGTGGTTTGTCAGATGTATATGGAAGAAAGTCTTTCCTTCTTATTACAGTTTTCTTTACTTGCGCTCCTATCCCTTTAATGAGGATAAGCCCATGGTAAGTAAAGTTCTTATTAGTGTGCTTTATAGTCAACTTTTATTGGGAATTATGTGTTGCTTTTAAAATTGGGTTATTTTTGCTCATTATTTTGTAGTTTTACAAATTGTCTCTCTCTACCTTGCGCTGCCTCTCTGGCTGTCTGTCTCGCTCTCGGTCTCTGGCTGTCTGTCTCGCTCTCTGGCTGTCTGTCTCGCTCTCTGTCTCTGTACACAAATATATTCAATAGATAAAAAACCTTGTGGTTTAACATGTCTGATTTAAGGTTTCCACAATGATAAAATCAGAGCTTTACCAATCAAACTCCAAAAAGAGATGACATTAAGGGCCTAATTCAATTAGCATCGCACCCGCGTATTTTGCGTCACGAAGCTGTTTGTGTAAAAAAAATTTTTTCTAATTTTATACACGCCTCAGAGGTGCGCATGAAAATCAGCGACGGGAAAATGCGCATTGCGAACATTTTCCCGTAGGCAGCGATTCTAATTGAATCAGGACCTAAGGCTGAAGCCCTAATAGACGTGTTCCTTAAGCAATGCAGACAATAACTGTAAAACTCATAAAAGAACAGAGCGGTATCTTCAGTAACTGAACACACAAACCAGTGAATTAGCAGCTACACCGTTTCGTAAGTGATGGCAATTTCACTTCATGATGGTGCTGACTCTGCAGCTCACCACAGGATGTGATTGTGTACCATGCCTGTATCGCTTAAGGGACAAGTTTATTAAGGCTCCAGCATTTATGTCATAATTTCATGTTTGGAGTTTGAATGGTAAAGTTTCAAATACACATATCTGTGCTCATCTCCCCCATACGCACATCCACGGTTCCTATATTATACAAATAGTTGTAGAGCCTTGATGTAAAATATACAGGTGAAACTCGAAAAATTAGAATATCGTTCAAAAGTTCATTTATTTTAGTAATTCAACTTAAAAGGTCAAACTAATATATTATATAGACTCATTACATGCAAAGTATGATATTTCAAGCCTTAATTTGTATTAATTTTGATGATTGTGGTTTACAGCTTATGTAAACCCCAAAATCTAAATCTCAAAAAATTAGAATAATGTGACAAGGTTCAATATTGTAGGCTCAAAGTGTCACACTCTAATCAGCAAATTATTCCAAAACAAAGGGTTCCTGAGCCTTTAAATGGTTTCTCAGTCTGGAGCAGTAGAATTCACAATCATGGGGAAGATGCTGACCTGACAGTTGTGCAGAAAAGCATCATTGACACCCTCCACAAGGAGGAAAAGCCTCAAAAGGAAACTGCAAAAGAAGTTGGATGCTCTCAAAGTGCTGTATCAAAGCACATTAATAGAAAATTAAGTGGAAGGGCAAAGTGTGGAAGAAAAAGGTGCACAAGCAGCAGGTATGACCACAGCCTGGAGAGACTTGTCAGGAAAAGGCCATTCAAAAGTGTGAAGGCGCTGCACAAGGAGTGGTCTGAAGCTGGAGTTAGTGCATCAGGAGCCACCACACCCAGACGAATCCTGTACATGGCCTTCAAATGTCGTATTCCTCTTATCAAGCCTCTCCTGAACAACAAACAACGTCAGAAGCATCTTACCTGGGCTAAAGAAAGGAAACCAAGGTCCCAGAGTCTGGTGGAGAAATGTAGAGGCACACAATCTAAGATGTTTGAAGTCCAGTGTGAAGTTTCCATAACACCTCAGCAGTGCCACAGGCTGATAGCATCCATGCGACGCCGCACAGAGTTAGTAAATTGTGCAAAAGGGTCCCAAACGAAGTACTGAGTACATATGCATGATTATACTTTTCAGGGGGCTGACATTTCTGTATTTAAATATCTTTTTTTATTTATTTTTTCATATTTTATCTTATGTAATATTCTAATTTTGAGAAATTTCACTTTTGGGGTCCTCATAAGATATAAGCCATAGGCATCAAAATTAAAACCAATAAAGGCTTGAAATATCTCAATTTGCATGTAATGAGTCTATATAATATATTAATTTCACCTTTTAAGTTGAATTACTGAAATACATGAACTTTTGAATGATATTCAAATTTTTCCAGTTTCACCTTATAAATTAATGGGACAAATAAATGAAACTATAACTGGCGTTAGTACGGTTAAGGGAAGCAGATCGGTTTCATATGTTTCCTTTTCTTACAGGTGGTATTTTGCAATGATTTCGGTATCTGGAGCCTTTTCTGTGACCTTTTCTGTTATTTTTGCCTATGTTGCGGACATAACACAGGAACATGAAAGAAGTACAGCCTATGGACTGGTAATATTGTTGAATGCTTGTTATTTAAATGACCTAATTAGTTTAATTGTTTTATTCTATCATGGATAATTATTTTCCCCAGACTTCTTTATAAACACATAGTAATGCTAAAATTGACAATCCTCTTTTAAAGCCAATAATGTTGTAAGATGCTTTCCTTCAAGAGAAATATGTCCATCAGACAAGTACCATTAAGGTTAGTTGGCAGTACTTCACATCTGATGTACCTGTTCTTACTGTAATAAGTGGCCACACTTGTGTAATTGTAATTGTTTTTGTAGCGCTATCATATTGCGTATTACTTTACCATTTTAACAGCGATTTGGGTACTGTGGGTACTACCAAAGATGATTGGTAAGAGGGCCCTGCTTGCAAGCTTACAATCTGTAGGACTTTTTATGTATCCTCTAGAGATGATACTTTATTTAATATCTCATTGGTATTTATTGTAGAAATAAATAATTGAAACTAATAATTTGGTATATTACAAGTACTTTTTCGATGTATTGTCTTCCAAGGTATCTGCTACGTTTGCTGCAAGTTTGGTGACCAGCCCTGCGATTGGTGCTTACATCTCTACATATTATGGTGATAATTTTGTGGTTCTCCTTGCTTCTGTGGTTGCGTTATTGGATATATGCTTCATTTGGTTGGTTGTGCCTGAATCCCTACGTGAAAAAATGAGACCTACGTTCTGGGGTGCACCTTTTTCCTGGGAACAAGCCGACCCATTCTCTGTAAGTTTTCCAAAGAAATTAGTCTGGGTTTTGCACTATATAACACAAGCTGTTATATCATTTATACAATGTTTTTTTTTTATTTGTCATTTAAAGAGTTGCTTAACTAAAACTTTCCTTTTCCAGGGTAATGGAATATCTTTAATGGTTCTGACCTGCAGACATTTGTCTGTGAGTGGAGCCTAATCTGTGTAATACTAGATTGGCATGAGTAAATTGAAACCTTTTTGCAACTTCAGTACTTTATCACGCTAGATTCCAGAATCACAGTAACAGTCAGTCACACATACTTAAATGACAACAATTGCTAATCCATGATAAAATTGATATTGTTGTCAGTAAAAGGTAGAACATGCAGTCAATTATTGTATTAAATGCTTTCTAGATCTTCTTGGTTGAATTGCAACCTACCTGTTTCTACTGATATTGATTTTGAGCTCTAACGCAGTTTTTCATGGGAGGAAATAGAATATATTGACAATCAGCAGAGCCCTGAAAGTGCTAGTAAATGTTTGTGAGCTCCCACCCGTTACTTAAAAATTCATATCTCTAATAATGGTAGAAAACCCTACTAAACCCTACAAAAGTTATTTCAAGTTATTTCTCACTGTTAAGTGTTCACTAATTTGTAACCACTGCTATATTTTATTAATTTCACTGGTCTTGTACAAAGAATGACTTTCTTCTTTGAGCTTTTTTGCACATATAATGAGCAAGAATCTATTTTACTGTATATTTAGTTTGACACAGTATTCTTTTTTTATTCTTAGGACGTAGATCCAAACTGTTGTTGTAAGCTGCTTCTTGTCTCTTTCAGTCATTGAAAAAGATTGGAAAGGACACCACTGTGCTGCTTATTTGTATCACAGTATTCTTTTCCTACCTGCCAGAAGCTGGACAATACTCAAGCTTTTTCCTCTATCTTAAACAGGTGAGTGTTGGCAGCGATTGCATTTTGGCACCTCAAGGACAAGTAATGTTTTAACATTAAGCTTAGTGTTCAACTTTGTATGTTCATGTGCTGGCTGAATTTATTTGCACTCTTTATTTAGAAGGAAATATATCATTCAAACTCCGTTTTTAATTGGAGTTAAAAAGTGAAAATTTTCTTTTCCCAGCACATATACTGCTTGTGGTGGCCTTCATTAGCTATGTTTTATTTTCTTGTGAACCATAAATTGTTTAACTACATTCCTCTTTATATTTGACATCTTTACTATTAGTTTATTTTTGGAGTTTGCTTTTTGTTAAGCGTTAAGGAATTGGCTAACCCACTAGTCTTTCACAGCCACTCTAGAATCTTCAAATCAATAATGTGTATTTCTGTATTACTTTTACAGCTTAGTATACTGCACTGCCCTTCTCATAGCAATAGCTGTTGCTGTGCGTTGTCCACGCAGATTTGCATAAGGTAAACCAGAAATATTGGAGGGAGAGATGTCATTAATGCCCTCACTCGTTGGGACATCAGACATAACAAACAAATGTCTAAAATGAATCCTGTGCACAAATTACTGAATTAATTTGCCATTAGGCTTGCTCTTTGTCATTCAGTAGACATTCTTGAAGTAGCAATATTTACAGTAGCGTTTATCTGGACATGGAGTACTGTTTAATGTATATGAATCCAGTAGATGCATTGGGCCGGATCCAAACCTACGGGCGCCCGAGGTCATTGCGGCCGGCATCGTAGTGCACTCCCCGATGTCTGTAGGAAATTTGGACACTTATGTGTCCAGATTCCTACATTGACTTTTATGATCACGTATGCGGCCTTGTGGCCACATACATGATCGTAACGGGGCTTGTCCCGTCCCCTAATTAGCAAGTCTATCTCCGCCTTCACGGCGGAGATACGACACGCGTAAAGGGGGGTACGTAATTTCCCTGTCGGCCGTTCCTCAGGATCGGTCACATTGCATGACAATCTGATAGGAAACAATATGTTTGGAGTACACAGCATTTCTGATTACAAGAAGTGCAGAGACACAGAATTAAGAATGTTGTGTTTTATTAACAGGCTGTTGTAAAGTTGAATCATTCATTTCCTACTGTGCACAGAAAAGATAACTTGTTTACTGACTTTTTCACTTCTTTCCCTCCCGCTTGTAAATATGCAATTACCTTTTTATTTATCATTTCTTTTGCAGATCATAGGCTTTACACAAGGTAGTATTGCAGCATTCATAGCTGTGGTGGGGATTTTGTCCATTTTAGCTCAGGTATGTCTATTGCCTACCATTATTTTATGTGTTCTCTTATGTATGACCTCAATTGCATGCTGAAAAAGAATACTTACCTTTCAGTGGTTTATGTAGTATGGCCTAAAGGTCATTAAGTCAACATAACTTAACATAGTAAAATGCACATACTTACTCGAATAGTAGTAATTATGTCTGGGCTGCACATAAAAACACAGATAACTATTTTCACAGATTTTAAGCATATCTTGCTTTTTTCCAGACGTTGTTTCTAGGTATACTAATGCGGTCGATTGGAAACAAGAATACTGTTCTCCTTGGTCTGGGATTTCAAATGTTCCAGCTGGCCTGGTATGGTTTTGGCTCACAGCCGTGGTGAGTATTGTCTCTCATGTGCCTTTAAAATTTTGCAATAGAACTTTATTCTATTGTTTTTAAATAAATTGTACAAATAGATGTTGTAAAATGCACAATTTCTTGTAAACAAAGCAGATGAGGAAAATATATTACCCTATCGTCTGACTATATTGGTAAACTAAGATTTTGGGTTTGTACACTAATAATGCCACATAAAGTTTGAGTGGGAAGTGCTTGCTGTAAGTATTTAGTATTAGTATGTATTAATGACATGCCACCTGTACTCAACAATGGTATGCAAGGTTTACCACTTATTACCCAGTTCTGTTTGTCATTTCCAGGATGATGTGGGCAGCTGGTGCTGTAGCTGCTATGTCTAGTATCACATTCCCTGCAGTGAGTGCCCTGATTTCCCGTAATGCAGAAGCAGATCAACAAGGTACAGTTCATAATTCATGCACAACTTCGGAGCCTTATGAGTATTTTTTTTGCAGTTTTTGGAATCCGTGTATACAGCAGTTCTGTCATTAAGTGTTGGACCACACTGATAACTGCTAATGGATATATTTACTTTTATATAGACATTTCTCTAAATGTTCTCTGTGTAACATTATGCTTTGTATGGGAAAAGAATAGGAAAGAAAGAAACAAGAACATTTATTTTCAGATCACCAAAAACAACTTGATTATCAAACGGTTATAATAAAACAATAAGATAAAAGCATTGAAATTACACAGCCTGGAATGCGATATATATATGACACTATGCATGTAAAATGACATTCGAAATCTGTATATGTTACCCAGTCACATAAGCCATTGAACACATAGGATGTGGTATGTAGTTCCTGTAAGTGCCAGACAACACTAGCCACAAATGGCAGAAAGTGTTCCTTTGTGATGTTCTAGTGGATCTCGTTAGTGACCTGTAACTCAGCCTTTTCTCTTCCGCTTTAAGAATATGGTCACACTCCTCTTTAATTATTTAGTATTGCAGGGATGCAAAAATGAGTCAACCAGTGTATTGTGAATTCTTTATTTAAGGACAAATGAACTTAAATTAAAACACACATGATATAAAAGATATTGGTTAAAATGTTAAAAGATTGCATTTGATTTTTATAAAAGCACAGCAGTTCTGGAACCCAGAAACATTTCTTTTTACTCAGAATCTAAAGAAATCCTCTCTGGTAACCCGGCTCTGTAAGTTGCATAGTAAGTTAGTGGGCAATGTCTTTGACCCTTAGCAGGTCTTTATCACGGCTGTGTTATGTACCTGGGCTCCAATATCTCAATAAAACTTTGTGAATATATAGAAACTGTTTTAAAACGTTTGTTTAACATTAAAAATAGTGACCATGCCGAGTGATATGAAAAAACTATGAAAAATAGTGGAAATATACACAACTATTCAAAAACCATTTAGGTTCAAAATCTGAATGCAGGCCAGTGATTTCTAAAGTTTGCACATTAAAGATTCACTAAATCTCTGTCTTGGCTACAGTTTCAGGGAGGTTTTGGTGTGGTTCTTCCTGTATATTGTTTCATGCATTCATATTCAGGTAAATAAAGCACATTGCTTGTGGTGCAGGTTATGAAATCCTTTATCTGAAATTTCTACTGTGTCTCTGGATTGAAATGATATCTTAGATGCTTGTTTTGTTTTGGAACCACACCTATAAACTGCTTCCAGTGTGATTTCCCCAATATTCTCTGAATGTTCCCTAAAAGGTTACCCGAGATCTGTGCTTATTTGTAACTTATTTGTTATTTATTTTGTTTTACAAGTATTGTCTGTCTGGAGTGGCGTGTGCCCCTGGAACACTGCCCAAATATTTAGCCTTTCAAATTCTCAACAGTAGAACAAAATTCTGTGTTTGGAAATAGTTTATAAGAATTCTGCTTTTGCCATCAATTAGAGAACATTGTTGCTTTTTTAACAATGCATTTGTTCAATTTTCTCAGTGCTCGTATCACTGACGTATCACTGGTTTGTTTTTACCTTTTGCTTCTATGAAATGGTAGTTTATCTCTTTTCTGTTAGTGATCAGCTGCAACTAGAAGCACCTCATGTCTATGTGTATTTCTTTGATTACATATTGACGTGCGCAAATTAACACTCAAATTATGCGAGTTGCAGTCTGACTAATTCTCTCAATTATCATAACTATTAAAAAGGCTGCTTAATGTATTGGCATGCACAAACTAACATTAATAATAGTGTTCATTGTCATGTTCCTGCAGGTGTTGCGCAAGGCATGGTGACCGGTATTCGAGGTTTATGCAATGGTCTAGGCCCAGCACTGTATGGATTTGTGTTCTTTCTCTTCCATGTGGAACTTGGGGGATTAGTACCGGTACCAAACTCAGAGGACAACACACCTAGGAAGGATCCTACTGATGAGGTTAGAAGGGAATTGAGTCCACTTGTGCTTAAAAGCATTTCCTAATATATGTAATTTTTGATATAAAATTTTGTTTTCTTTCATTGTCAGGGAGCGGTCATTCCAGGACCACCATTTTTATTTGGAGCTGTTGCCGTCCTCCTTGCTTTCATGGTTGCCTTGTTCATTCCTGAACACAGCAGTCACTCCATTAAAAATATTTCTGGTGGGAAGCACAGTAACAGTAGCAGCCCTCAGGCAAATAACCCAGATCGATCGGGCGAGGAGGATATAGAACCCCTGTTACAAGACACCAGCGTGTGACTTTCCCCTTGTGTGTCCCTTGGCATCACCTCAAGATGGAGTCTAAGAGAATGTACCAAACTGCTGAAGAATAGGCATAATTATGATTACACAACAGCAACCACAAAACATATTACATTGGATCTCCATGCAGACACTATAAAGACTGTCCTTATTTAACCTTTTTATTTTATTTTTTTCTTCTAAAATATCAGTTGTTACCTATTCACTGCATGGGAGGTTGCATGTTTAGCAGAAATCTCCAGCAGTAAAGCCGCTAAAGGTTTGAGATTGGTTTTTCTATTTATACTACCTCAAACCTTGTCATTGCGTTTTTTATTGACTGTTGGAAACAAAACATAGATATAGCAGTGACAGAGCTTCTGATTCTGAGAGGTACATATGCAAAGAGAGCCGGTGTTGTGATGACACCTTCCAATGCCTGCCAGTACATTTCTGTGCTTTCAGCGTGTAGAAGAAAGGTATGAAGAGGACTTGGTTTTGCCTTTCTTGCTGCCGTATTCTGCGTAGCCTTGTCTTCTGAATTCTTAAAGTTATTTAATAACTAGTTTACAGAGACGCAAGTCATATGACGAATACAATGCTGCGAGAATTTCCAAACCACACTTTAAATATATCTATCTATAATCTGTAAGACATATCTTGGCCAATACTACAGGTAAAAATCTATTTCAACTTCATTAACCCTATAAGAAACGGTTAAGTTCCACTGATTTCTCTGTTTTGTCCCCTGAGCAACATTTCTAGATACAAATCGTTGTCTTATGAGGTAAATAATTTATTTGCACAACAAATTATTATATGAAAACGTAATGTTAAAAAAGTTAGTTTCGTGGTTTAGAAAAAAAGTGAAGTGAATAAATAAATAGGAGATGGTATGCAGAATCTTTACATGGCAGCTCATACATGTTGTGTAAACAGTTTACACAACGTTCAAAGAAACATTAGTTGCTGTTTGATAGTGTTTTTTTTTAACAAGCTGCATTCTAAGAGATTTTTTTTGAGGTAACTTAACCTTAAAAACAAAGCACGTAAAATGAAATAGTAGAATGCTGCTGGGTATTGATTGTAAACGTGCTTCGTCACCTTACTAGCACTTTACCTGTATTGGTAGGGTCTTGCGTTAAGTAGATCATGACAACATTCCTAATTTAAGGAGGCTTCCTAACATAATGCAGATGGATGCTAGATGCTTATATAGTTTCCTAGGGGTAGATTGAGCAAGCATGGCTAGTTATCGCTAAAGAGAAAAGTATAGGTCCCTCGTATACCATCAGATTATAGCGATCATTTAACCAGTACATTTAAAAAAAAAAAATGAGAACTAGATTCTGATTGGTTGCTGTGGGCAACACCTCTACGTTTTTCTTTGGAGATGAGCGGATGAATAAATCTGCCCCTTAAATCTCTTCAGATATTAAAGGTCACCTCATTTATGACACCCCAGCCTTAATGCTATGTAGAGTGTATTGAACACATATCATAGCCTTCATATAATAAACTCTTCCTACACTGCTTTTATCAGAGTATATGCAGATTACTATTTTCTTTTTGTAACTCAAACTTTGTCACATGAGAGTTTTTTGTTTTTGTTTTTTTTTTCAAATGTCACTTGCTAAGATTGAGAAAAATTTATGAAAAGTTACAGACATGTATTTTTCTGAAACCAACATTAACCATTAAAAGAAGAAAAAAAAACATCCTTGATGGAGCACTGCTTTTAATGTTTTATATGTAGATATTTGTAAGAAACGTTTTTTTTTCCTTACTGAGAGGCTGTGTATATCTTGTATTTATAACTGTAACAAGATTCTTGACAAAAATATATTGCTTTTATATAAAGGATTATCTATGACTGAAAATGTTTTCCTCTTCCTAATATATATATTTTGAGATGTTTTACCTTCTACATAGACTGCGTACATTTTATAATATGCATTTGTTTTTTTTATTTGAACAAAGCTCATCCTATGTAATAAATAGGGCTTATGGAAACTGTCATCATTCGTATTGGTTTAACATTGCTGATGGTTGACTGGAAAGATACTCTGTAATGTGTTTATAATATGTCTGCACCTCAAAATGATCAATGATGTGTTGTCTTCTGGCAAAATTTCATTGGAAGTGCCAATGTCCGGTTCTCAAAATTTTTTTGATAAGTTTGCAGCAGTAGGAAAAAATATTTTTCTATTGTAGAGGTGGCTATTTTCTCACCTGTCGTTGAATGTCAGAACAGCTATTTTTAATCTGTGGTTGCTGATTTATTCCTGTAAAAGTTTTTCCTGCATTCTTGGTCACTGATAAGTAACCAAAAAAAACCAAAAATTTGTTCATGGGCTTGCCTTTGTCTGAAATAAATTCCATCTCATTATCTTGCAAGGTAATGTTTTAAAGTCCAAACACTTAAATACAACCCTTACTACAGTGTTCATTACAAATACTTCTCCCATCTCATACTCAAAGGATTTCAAAAGAGGATTTGTATTTTAAATCTAAAATTGTTGTTGATGAACACTTAAGGGTTACTTCACCAAAAGACACCAGAGACCAGATTAACTAAACTGCGAGAAGTGGACATGTTGCCCGTAGCAACCAGAGTCTAGGTGACATTCTCTAGTATGTAATAGGAAAGTGAGAGCTAGAATCTGATTGCTATGGGCAGCATCTGCACTCTTCCTTTTCTGAAGTTTAATAAATCTAGCCCCATGACTTGTCAATATCCCTGCTCTGGCAGGAGAACAATAAGCTCTTCATGTTCATGTATTTAGAGATAGAGAAAACATTAACTCTTATAAAAATGAACATAAAACATGAATTCGTCTATTATGGTAGCCACTGAACACATAAAACCTAAGATCTCCTTATGGAACGACTTAAAGTTTATGCCTCCTCCATCCGTGGCATTGTGCCATGCTGTTTAATTGACCACAAACATTTTAGTCTGCTTTATGTGGTAAGGTAAGTGAGTTTGAGTCCACATTTTGCTTCTGTAAATATGTTATGTCCCACAGTATATGAAAGGGCATTAATAAATAAAGTTAAACTCCAAGTATAAAACTACATTTATTTAAAATTCTGGATTGAAAAGGTAAATTTAAGTTTTTCTGTTTTTATCTAAATAAGAGAGTATTTGGATTGAAAAGGTAACTTAAGTTTGTTTTGAATTTCATCTAGTTGAGAAGGTGATTCGCAAACGGCTAAAAGTAACTCAGATCTGAGTTTGGATTTTGTTCATATATATCAGTCAGATGCTACTAGCTTTGAGGCATTAAAAATAGGGTATCTGCCTTAACATATAATGCTCTAATATTTCTAGGGAAATGTTTTACTGTACACGGTAAAGTTCTGTAACACAATTGGGTGGGCTGAATGTAAACACACAATAATCCATTCCCTTTTAACCATTGTTAGGTTCTTTCATTTTTTATGGCGAATATAAATACTCATTTGTTTTGTGGGTTAAAGAGATCACTTGTTGAGTGTATGTTCTTTCAAATACCTGGCAAGCATGTTGTTTGAGAACATAAATTTAGAAAGGTCTGTACCTTTATCATCTATATTGGGAACCTTGTTGGTAAACTTGTTGCTGGTCTGTGGAAGAAAGGTATAATCCTACTCCATTAAAGCTATGAATCTGGGAGCAGTGTACCTTTTTAATATAAATCCTTTTATTTACGTTTGCCTTATCCATCTTAAGAAATAGGGTCATTATTCTTAGATTCTGCATCCATATTAATAACTTCTGGCACATTTCTTTATCTGTGTTTATAGTGGGCTATTTTTGAAAAATGTTTAACTTGTTTGCATCCCATAGTTTACTGCTACTTATAGTAAAATACATGCCTTTGAAATAAAATAAGAATTTTATAAAGTACAGCACTGAGCAGAATATAGCACTGACCTCGTCACTTGCAGTATACTCTAAATGCTTGTTATATAAAAGATTGACAATCTGTTTGCTGGCATTAATACAGTCTACAACATTAGTTTGACAATTTATGGATGTTAACAAAAATTAAGTAAATAGAGTTGTCCCCCTGTCACTCCCATCTCTTGTGCAGACTTCAGGTGAATTATTATGCAATAAGACAGCGTTAAGGGCCAGATTTACTAAGCTGCGGGTTTGGAAAAGTGGAGAATTCGCCTATAGCAACCAATCAGATTCTAGCTCACTTTCCTTTTACATAATAGAGAATGTCAGCTAAAATATGATTGGTTGCTATGGGGCAACATCACAACTTTTCCAAACACGCAGCTTAGTAAATCTGGCACTTGGGGCCTGATCCTGAGCTATGGCCGCCGTCGCTAGTACGGCAGCCGTAGCTCAAATGCGCATGCGCCGGGCAGATGTTGCCCGGTGTTACTATGGAAACGGCTGATCGTGGATCGGGCGTCCGTAGCTTCAGAGTAGTAACGCTGGAGGGGGTGTCCCCCAGCGTTACTACGCTGAGATTAGTGCAGGTAGGCGGGGGGAGGAAAGGTAATGAGGCTTTGAGGGCGGCGTTATCGTACTAATGTCGCCGTCCCAGCATATTTACACTTTACGCCAGCTGAAGTTAGGGTAGCCTTTAGCTGGCGTAAGGGAGTATAAATATGATGGGGCAGAGGAGTGTCAGGGGGAGACTCACGATGTAACGCTGAGCATTAGTACGCTCAGTGCTACATCGTAGGTCTGGATCAGGCCCATTGTCCTTAGTAGTACAGTCATGAAGTTATTTTAGGGAATTTAAGTAGTTGCTGTGTTCTGAGTTCTGATCCCATTCCTTCTGTCATAATCTCATGCTCTGAACACTCAATAGTAGCAAGGGGCACTCTATTTAAATTCCTGGCACAGTCCCATCTGTGCCAGTACAACAAGTACATGGTATTTGTTCTTGGTTACTGTGTTCTTCTTGTGAAAACCCAGTCTTGTGTATTGTTCAAGTATTTTATCATTGCAGTTCAATCTGCCTCCAGCATTCATCACTGCTGCTCAGTCTGTTCCAGCATTCATCACCGCTGCTCAGTCGTTGCATCATATCATCATTGCAGCTCAGTCTGCTTCCAGCATCCATCCATCCAATGCTTCAGCATTTCATCACTGCAGCTCAGACTGCTCCAAGAATTAATCACTTTTGCTCATAATGCTCTAGCATTCTTTACTGAATCTCAGTCTGTTCCCATCGCACTTCAGTGCACTCAGTCTGCTATTATTAAAGTTTACTCCAGCATTTATTGTTGTAGTTCTATGTCCACCAGGTCCACTAGTGTACTTATAAGCATTCTTCTGTTATACTCTAAAAGAGAATCTAACACCTGTCTTTCCACAGTGCCTACTCATTTGGATTTACCCAGTAGGCCCTCTTTGTATCATCATCATATGTAAGACTAAAGAAAAAATCTTACATTAAGACCTCAAAGTTCCAATATCAACTTATCAACACAAGGTTCCCAAAACCAAATACGGAGAACTCTGATCCCATGATACCCACTACTCACTACTCCCTAGCCCTCACTACACAAAAGAACAGCAAAATTTCAGACAGAGATTTTGCCTATTCATTTGCTCACATTACTTTTCCCCTTCACTTGTTGGCAGCATAGCACGCAGGGTAGTTTCCACGGGGCGGGAGCCAATACAGGAAAAGAAAAGACACACTGGACACTTAAATAGGCCACTCTTCCAGTGTTCAGTGTCTTTTCATTTTCCTGTGGTATAGGAGCCAGTCAGATGTTTATTTTTAGGTTACTATCAGCTTACCCGGCGGCCAATGTCACGATGATGTCCCTTCCTTGTCCACAGATCTTGGTGGCGGGGAAGAAGGGGTGGAATGACTGGCACATTGCAGCCTTAGCACCATCTATCTTAGAGGATGGCGTAGGCTCAGACAGGTGCCTTTGTAAAGGATCCAGGCTTCTCATGGGGGCAGCTATTTTGGGGAAGCCCTTATATAATATACAGCTTCCAGAGCCCAAATTTTCTTTAGGGAATAGGACTATTTTGGCACAAGGATGATCCTTTAAAACCCAGCAGGACCCAGGGTAGGATGTCTGTATCAGGATCCCTGCAGCTGGCACAGAGCTCAAAAATAAGTCTCTCGTAAATAGCCCGTTAAAAATTTTTTTGCATGTAATTCCATTTCTGAAAATTAAAACTGCTACTTGTATAAATGTTCATTCTTTGAGCTCTTCAGAAGCATTTCTATTGCTTTGCCGTGTTGTTTTTTTAAACTTTTACTGTCAAAAAGAACACAGTTCCTGCAGATTCATACAGGTTTTTGGGGACTTAGTACTTTGTTTACTAGTGTAGCCAGTGCAATAGGGTCGCACCTTTCACACAACAGGCTATCGCGTGTTGGACCTGGTAATAACCCTTCTTTTGATCCGTATCCAATTCCCGGGTCAAGGCACATCCACCCTTTCACACTGAGCCTAGATCCGGGTTGCAGATTGTCCTGGCGATAACCTGGTTTTTGGGGTGATGTGAAAGGTGGTATAAGTAGTGTAGTTATTTCTCTGCATCAGAAATGCCAGCTTGTGTAAGACCAAGGCTGGAAAACGTAATGAAACCTGCTCTCATGGCATTGTAAGGAAAACCTCCAGTGTACAAATGTAAGACTCACAAGTAAATTTACTAAGCGGTGGGGGGTTTTTTAAGCACTTAAAACAGTTCCATATCTCCAGGAGTTACTATGGGACAAGCTGTGGTGGCGATTTTAAAGCTCTGGCTTTTTGGTTGTATAAGCCAGCGGGTTGAAGGTTTGAAAGCGCCTATGCCCCTTGCAAAAAAAAGATATAAAAAAACCCATGTATAGTTGCTATACAGGACACCGTTAACAGGGCTGCCCATATATGTGGTACTTGTAGTACTGCAAACGCCAGCATGTTCAAGGTTGGTGGCGCATGCTGTCTCTTGCAGTTGTGTCAATAAATACATAGTCTTATCTACTGTAATACTTACTGTCCCTAGCACTGTCAATGCCATTGTGATCATCTTCTACAGTGTCCAAGAAAGTACTGTTATAATCCAAGGCAGGCTTGGTTAAAAAAAAATAAGACCCCAAAGACCACAGACAGTTGTTCCTAGGAGGACCGCATATAAAAAATGACAGAAGAGCCCATCTCTACCTATACTTGTTAGCTCTGATTTTCTCACGCTGTCAGAGCTTATAAATATAGGTAAAGCACTGAGCTTTTCTTTCAATTGTCGCACTGTCTTCCTAGGAACACTAGTCCATTGTCTTTGGGGACTAGGGGGTTGAATAGTATATATTTATTGACATGGGACAGGACACAGCACTACAGGTGATCGTAAATTCAGTGATTTAGTAAATGCAGCAACTTACAATGACTTTTCTACTTCAGATGCTCATGATCTTTTAACTACTCCTTTCCTCTGGATCTATTTGAGAATTTCACTGATCTTTCTCCTCCTGTATTTCCCCAAAAATTTCCGTCATGTCCGCTCTATTCCTTAAATGCTCTTCCCTGCTTGTTGCTTATACTGTGCATCTCCCCATAATTGATGCTGCTGGCTGTTCTATCTCATCTGTTAACATTTATTCTTCCTACATTCCCTCTTTCTCATTTCCCCCATCTCAGGAAAGTAAGCATTCGCATTGAAGGTCCACTCATCTTTACACCTCATGTGAATCCTTGAAATAATGATCTTAAATATTATTCCTCCATTTCCTCTTGATATTGCTAGCTCAAAACTAGCTATGGATAGGGTGTAGGAAAAGGAGGGGGCAGTTGCCCTCACCCCACATAATTTTTTGTTGGTCCATGAACTTCTACACCAAAGCAAATTGTCATAAATGAAATGAAAATGGGGATGACGCAATAATACTGTGGCTTTATTTGAACTCTCTTCTAAGTGTTTCTGTTAACCAAAAATAGTTTTTTTTGTTTTTTTTTTCCTTAGAATCCCCACTCACTTTGCTAAAACAATAAGCAGAGATGGTACTGGGACGCTGCATTTCCCATTCTGCTCAATTTGACTCCTTACTGAGCTTTCCCAACCCCCCACACCCCCAATCATAAAATTTTTTGTTCCTACTCCCCTGGTTATGGATACGTTATTATAAGTAATAATATTTAGGTCATTGCTGCTTAATCTGTTCAGAAGTTGGATCTTTTGATCTTTATAGTAATGAAAAGTTTGAAAAATATAATTAAGTTCTGCAAATTATACAATGACAAATGGTAATAAGAAAACAGTACCTCATAAAATTTCCAACAATGGAAATTACATGAATAGTGATTTTAAAACATATAAAGGATTAGATTATACTGTGGAAAAGCGGAGATGTTGCTCATAGCAACCAACACTCTCACTTTCCTATTACATACTAAAGAATGTCGGCTAGTATCTGGTTGCTGTGGGCAAAGACTCCATTTTTTTCTTTTCTGCAGTTTCTTAAATTTGCCCCAAGATGTTAAAATACTACAGCCATAGATTAGCAAACCGTGAGACATAATGTTATGGTGTCCTGGTGGAAAATGTGATAATTAAATAGTGACACAAATGTTATACGAAATTGTGGTTGCGTGAATCAAGTTCTAGGTGATATTAACAGATGTATAAAAGGCAGGTATAATCTAAACAGGAACAAGAGAAAACATTCCAGCACATTGCTATTGACCATATTTTTTATTTTCTTTTTTATTGTACTGATTATTATTTACTTTTTATTTTATTTCTTACTGTCTAAACAAATATGTAGCATATAGTTAAAAAAAAAAAAAATTGTTTTATTTGGGTCAGTAGGAAAACAATTAGGGAAAG
>WWET01001521.1:6064-16796 GCA_011038615.1 Limnodynastes dumerilii | reverse complement strand
GCCCATACTGTACAATTTAAATGGCTATCCCTGCCTCTGTGTAGTAACTCGAGCGTCCAGACTATCGTCGTACAAAACGCACGCCCCTTGAGCAAAAAATACGCTGAAAATATGCTCCCTGTTCGCTCATGTTCTTCGGTCAACTGGAAGTTGTCATACTGCACATGCGTAGTGCGTTTTTTTCACAAATTTTCGCTTACGATCGGCGTATGATCGCTTGCGGTCGTAGGTCTGGATCAGGCCCATTGAGACTATTACTTTTATATTTTTTGTTTTTTCCTGTTCATATGAGTAAAGCATGTAGTTTTTTTTAAAAAAAAAAGGTTCTATGTATTAATTTACTGAGTTTATCAGGACAAATATGAATAGAAATAATCCAATGCCCCTTTATTTAACAAAAAACATTTATATGTAGACCACACTACTAATGACAAAATAATACTATTTTTGTATGGCAGTCACTAGGATGCAATGAGTGTTGTATGGTGATAACTAGGGTGCAGTGTGTATGGGATGGCAATAGCTAGCTAACTAGCCAAAAAAATCTATCTCAAAAACAGCGTACAAAATAAAATTATTCTACATTATTTATTTTGTTTCTCGATGAGGCATAGCAATCGATTAACGGAGCACCCCGCTTTCGATCTGAAAAGTAAATAAAAAAGTCCCCCCAATCCTTCCCCTAATTCTAACCCTAACCCTCCCCTCTCATTATTCTAACTCTAACCTTCCTTTCCTGGCAGCCTTACCCTAACCCTCCCTTCCTGGCAGCCTGACCCTAACCCACCATCTCCCGCAGCCTGACCTTAATTGTCCCTTCCCTGCAGCCTGACCCTAACCCTCCCTGCCCCGCACGGAGAGGTTACTCACCTTCCCTTGGTCCGGCGATAGCAGCGGCGAAGGGATATCGATGGCGGCGGTATTTCTGAATGAGAATGGGTGAGTATGCTGATCGGCATACTCACCCATTCTGGAAAAAAATTTGAAACTGGTAAGTATTCAAAAAGGAACTTTTGGATCTTCCTATTTCGGAAATGACAAGTTCTAACTGGGGACTGCAACCGGACCTTGCTGATATTGGTGGATTTTAGCTCTCCTTTCCTTATACGGAGGCTTCTCCGATAAACTGTCTGACTCAGAAAACATGTAACAGAGCATAGAGATAATCGGAGCACTGTATCATTCTTACTTCAAAAAGGATCATTTCAACTACGCTCTCTAAAAGATTTAGGAGACTTACAATTATTCCCTTTTCTTAATTGGAAGAAGAGCAACATCCGGTACTAAGATTGACAAACGCGGACACGCTTTTGTCAGGGTGTAAGAGCTATCGTATCAACTCTCCATTCAACCTATTATACCTCAATTATCACCATTTATACCCAAATTTTTGATTGATTCTATTCAGGATCGAGTATACTTTTTAACCTTTATTTTATGTAGCCACGTCCATAATATTTGCCATTATTTATGATCTATGTATTCTAGGTTAAATTGTTATTGTTTACATATTTTTTATGCTAATAAATGTGATATAAAATTTCAATATTGGCAATTTAGTGTTGTAAGCGCCTATTTAATGAATCAAGATTTTATATTTATTTAATTACTATTATTTTCATTTTCATTTTCATTTTTAAAGGGTGATGTAGATAATAGCTAGGATATAGTCTGTATTGTATGGCGGTAACTAGGATGAAGTTTCTATTGTTTTAAGTGGTCCTTATTGTATGGTGATCAGTAGTATGTTCTCTGCCCTGTATATATTTCAGTAGGATACTCACTGTAAATTATATGGGTCACTGTAACTGAGAATTGATAGTATAACACGCTTTTCACATGGAGCTGTTGAAGCAGTCTGTAGGTGTAACAGATGATACAAAGTTTTATTTGCAATTTTCACGGATACAACGATCCTCCGGCCATTCCCATTGACCATATGGTGGACCCCCATCACAGTATTCCCTGATGGGCCCTTCATGCTCCTGCCTGACCCTATGAAAAGTTTGTCATTGTCATCTTTAACTGAAATTGCTTAAAACAACATTCTAATGCAATAAACTAAATAGTTATTTGGTTTATAATTGCAAAGTATAGTACATTTTAATAAAATTGGTATGTCTTTAATTCTGTGTTTTGTTAAATGTTGTATAATTATGTTGACATCATTTCTTACACTTGCATACTGAATTCCAAGTTTGATCTTATTTTATCAGTGCGTTTATTATATGTTACATACAGGATAAGATGAAGAACCTGGAAAGCATTTGCTTATTTTTCATGCTTCACTTCTGCCATCTAGTGTTCCTTTTTGCTTACTAGATTTCTACGGTTAAATCATTTGTATGAGAAAAAGAAAGACCCTAAGTTGAAAACTTAAGGGAAACAATATTTGATAGAAATTGAGGGCCTTTCAGAACTCTAGTATTGATATGAAATAAAGTGATCATCCTCTCTGTTCATCTCCATCCCATAAAGCTCTGGATCTTTGTTCTGAATTGATGAACATTGGCCTTAACATTTTTACTGGACCCCTCTTGCACCTTCTATAGACAGATAATTATGTTTCTGTACATTTTTTTACAATAGAAGACAAAGTTTCAGGAAATAGGTTGTTTAAAAGAGGTAGTAACTTCGACTGTTGTTTTGACATTTAATGTGATGTACCTGTAAAAGCCCAGAATTACAGTTTTTCCTCCTCTTTGCACCTTGAATATGGTGAAGATAGTGTTACTTTGAGCATCTTGGGCCGTATTCAGAGAACCGTTTTTTTTAATGTACGCAATTATACGCACGGCCGGAGCAAGGAAACACCCACCAACACCCCGACACTCCGCTTTCCCGGACGTGCTGTCGGTGACTTACGAGTCCCTAGACCATTCTGTTCTTTACGAGTGTACTTACGGGCGTATATGTGCTCTGTCCGTGCGATTCTTTATAACCGCGCCTCCATGCGTACATTTAAATGCCTCCCCCATCCACTTTCATGTAAACTTTCAAGTACGTTGTTCTACGCCACCCATCCGCACGTATGTACCCAAGTGCGATTCACATGCCCATGCCTAAAGCACATTTGCGAACTTACGTATATTCAACGTAACTTACGTAAATAAAGTTACTACGCATGCGCAGTTGATCCGATCCTAACAATACACACGCAACTCCCTGCGAAAACGGTTCTCTGAATAGGGCCCTTTGAGTGAACTTTGAGCACTACTGTATCTTCTTAAGACTATTACCTGATTTATAGAAAGGGAAGGTAGTAATCAATAATAATTACAGCAGACTTGACACTGGACTTCACAACAAATAATGCTACAGTTGGATGCTTTTGCTGAAATTATTTTATTTCTATACAGGACCGGATTCCCACCTAAAAGGCTGCGGCTTCTTAAGTGCGTATCTTTAAGTTTTAGTTGTCTATGTACCACTTAGGTACGTGGTTTGACTACGTGTGGTCTTTAAAGACTGCAGGTAGTTTTTTAAGAAAGAGGAGGCTCTGCCACTGCAGCCTCCATGGGAAGTTAGGAGAAGCGGGTAGGAGAAGGCATGTAGATTAGTCAGGGTGGGGGGGCTGGTCAATGACCGTGCATATTTTCCCTAATTAAATGGTAAAATTTGTATGGGTAGTTAAGGTAAAAAAAATGAAAATGAATGTATCTGTAGTCTTGAACACTTTGAATAATCTATAATATAACATAGCTTTCATTCACTGCATAATTTTCTTTGTGTTTTTACAGTTGAATTGACCTTAATAACAGAGGGCCATATTCAGAGTTAATAACGTTAGGGGACTTACACAAGCCATTCGCGTAAGTCTCACTTAAGGTTATAACTGCGCATGCGACAACTCGGTCAGAGCATTTCCAAAGCGGCATGTCCTGTAGGATGTTTCTGGCATGAAGTGGTTAGTATCTACCAAAAGTGGTCCAAGGATGAACAACTGGTGAATCGGCATCAGAATCATGGTGGTTCAAGGCTCATGTATTGGGAATGAAGGCTCGCCTTTCTGGTACAAGGCCATAAAAGATCTACTGTCGCCTTTAATCCAACGATTATTAGAATATCTATCAAACCACCTATGATCAAGACATCATATATCATACACAAAATATTTATATGAAAATGTAATATAACTATCAGAAATGCCCGGCATTGCCTGGGTTTAAATCTTCAAGTTATTAATTAAAAAATTAGTTGGATGTAACTGTCAACATTTCAAAAATAATTAGCAGCTTGACTATATGTACAAATTTTAATAGTGTCATTTAATGTCATTTAAAGTCATTCAAAATAAGGTCCACTCCCTTTCCAACCAAAACTCTGGAGCCAGATTAAGAGGCAGTTAATAAACTGAATGGGCTGTTTTGCCACTTAGAAGCAAGGTAGTGGCAATGCCTAATGGCACTATGGACCTGATTCAGAGATTGAAAATAAGAAAGGAAAGTTACTCCTGGGCTAAACCATGTTGATTTCAGGGGAGTCATATTTCATCTGTTGCAAACAGTATTAAAGTTGAGAGGCGATCTTTCCTATCCCAAGTCTAAATAACAGTGTAACAGTAAAGCTGGTCACTAGATCGGATTCAATTATCTTGACTCCCCCTGAAATCAACATAGTTTTGCCCAGGAGTAACTTTCCTCTCTTATTTCCCATCTCTGAATCAGGTCCTATGTGTGTGTGTGTGTGTGTGTGTGTGTATGTGTGTGTTTGTATATATGTGGGTGTGTCTAGAGAATGTTACCACTCTGTAAACTGCTAGCTTCCACTGCTAAGTGCCAAATCCAGACCCAGAACAGACTCTCCAGGTCAAAGTTCTGTCCAGCGTACACCAACAGGAGGTCCCTCCTAAAACCTGGTCAGGATCCAACTGGACCAATGCATAGCCAGACAGCCAGACAAACAAACAAACAAACAAACAAACACAACAGACCAATACATTTTATATAAAAGATATTTAAAAGTGAATATAAGGCCTTTAAGGGCCTGATTCAATTAGCCGTGATGATGGGAAAAAGCTTGCGGTGCGTTTTATCCCATCATATACGGTATGAAAAATATGCAAATTTTTATGCGCACCCCATAGATGGTGCGCATAAAAATTCACCCTGGAAAATACATGGAATTAGCTTCGCACCGCAAATAACAGCAGTGCGAAACTAAAATAAAATATATAATATATATAAAGGAATTCAATTATTTAATGGACCTGATTCTGACCTCCATGCATATTCTGCATGTGAGAGGGAACTCCCCTTTTACTCCCCTCTCACTTGCGGAGTCCAGAACCCTGCCTTAAAATCTCCACATGGGCCTGCATCAGTCCGAATGCAAATCCTTTCAACTCTTCCTTCTGCCAACCACTTACCTTAATCTTCAAGCCTATCTCCACCTATCTAACTGCTCATGGCATTGGTGGAAAAATATAGTGAGCTACTGTGAGTGGCAATTTATATGTTTGAAATTAATTGATGTAACTTTAATTGTTTCATTAAAGAGTTCATTCTAAACTTTAAAGAAAATTGTGGAAAATATATGTCACAGTATTTAATACATTCCATTATTTAAAGAATCTATGACTAAATCTGGCAATTTCACCTTTGGCGAAATTACATTCCAAATTTATACTTTAAAATGCAGCGACATCCCATCATGTCAAAATATTTCTGGAGTTGTTGATCATTTGAAAAACAAACACACGTGAAAGGGTCTGACTGTCCCTACCCGAGTCTAATGACCCGGGAGTTAGACTCAGTTCAATTTATGGGGTGATTAGCTTCCAGTGTGAATGGGAAGACTCTGATTTTCAAAAACCCAGGATATTGGCCAGTTTGAACAGTGAACCCAGGTTTTTGCAGGGGATGTGAAGTGACAGTAGTATTAGTAGCAACAGTCTCTTCTTGTCAGATCAGTTGAAACTGGATGGAGGAGTAACAATAAGTAATTATAAGTGGTGAACACCTCTACCCTATTAGACTCAGCACCTCCCTCTGTCTTGGTGATTATCACAGCTTCCTACTGTGAACTGGAAATGTGACACTTGTCCAACCAATATTCTTAGAGTTACTGCTGGTTACAAAGTGTAGGAGAAATGTTAACTATTTATCTATAACTTTTTTTTTGTCTGCTTGTGGTGCAAAATCTACATATACACACCCTTATAGCAAACAACTATTTGCCTATAACCTTATTCACTCCATCAAAACAGCTCACACACTACAAATTTTATGCAATATCTCTCTACTAGTTTAAAGCCTGTCGAAATGGCAGGAAAAACATGCCCAGACATCTATTTTTTTTACCCCTTTGTATGTGTCCAGTCTCTAATTCTGCTACTCGTATGTCCCTTGCATGTGTGTCCAACTTCCATTTCTGCCTCTTGTATGTGTGACCATCCTCCATTTCTGCCCCTTCAGTGTGTCCAGCCTCTATATCTGCCCCTTCAGTGTGTCCAGCATCCATATGTGTCCCTTATGTGTGTCCAGCATCCATATCTGCCCCTTCTGTGTTTCCAGCCTCCACATGTGTCCATTCTGTGGATGCTACAGTGCATGTGTATAAGGGTTAGGAGCAGAATGGCATATATATATATATATATATATATATATATTCACATATTTTATGCAGCAGAACTGATGCAAGCAGTCAATACAAATGATATGATGTTATCTCATTAATCTGCACTTACATACAAACACAATACAAACACAGATTAACTACCAACACCAACTGCCACAACCCCATGCACTTGACAGTTTGTTCATCTTTTTCCTGTTGGAAGTGGTTGGCACCAATTAGAGAACAAGCAGAGTCAATTAATCAATTACACAGCTTTGGATGACATTTACTAAAGGCGATTTTGTCAAAATCACTGTTTTTGACTTTTTTTTGTGATTGAGAACTAGCTGCATTTACTTTAAAAAATATGCAGGAAAAACTGCCGTAAAAAGCTTAAAAAATAAGAGCTGGGTGTTATTGTCGATTTTGTTTTGTTTGAAATTAACTTTTGTGTCTAGTTATAACTTCTCAGCTAGAATTTTTTTAAAAAATTAGGAAAAATTATTATTCTTTGGATCCCCTTTTAAAACAAACTCTCCCCAATAAACCCAAAATTGTATTCAGGAGGGCAAAAAATCTCAACAACCAACTTCTTTTAAGCCAGACTACAGAAGGTGTTAATAGATCACCTGTTGATTAAGGAAAGAACCTCCATTTACTTATTTAAGATAAAGAGGGCCCCTTTGGAAAAACATTGTCCTTCTGATAAAATCAGTAGCTGTCCGATGAAACGCGTCAAGTCACACAGTAACTACCACACGGTATGCACCTCTGCAATTAGGAGAGCCAAGTGGCCTTAAATTTCAGAACTGGATGTTCATTTAAAATCATGGTGCTACCCTAATTATTATACTACTTTGCATGAACTGACTATTTCTAATCTAATGCTCAGAGCCTAAATATTTCAATACTATGGTTGCAGATCTTAGAACGAGCAATTAATAGTTTTTTTTAGTTGTGTGTGCTTAGGAACGGTCCTATAAAAACCGACTTGTATAATCTGTTTTATAATGGTTGTTTTTTATTGGTGATACAAAGTAACCAGTTTTTAATTGTTTAATAGTTTTATTTAATTGTTGAATAATTTGTATGAGCTTCGTACTTTGCTACACTTGCTGTTTTGTTTCAAGCGCTATCAGATTTTTCCTTGTCACTTAATCTGGCCATACACTTGAGCAATAATTTGCCCAATCACCCAATAAATGGGTGATCTGGCAAATAATCGCTGTAGTTAGTGGCCAGTATCAATTTTTCAAACAACCAAATAAATGCACCAGAAAAGCTCTGGTATGATTATTTGGTCTTTGAACATGTTTGATTTGTATCGGGAGCAAAGGGACCCAATAAGCTATCTGAAAGGCTCCCTATTAGTATGCTGCTCTGACAGCTTTGAAGGTATACGTCAAAGTTGTTAAAGCAGCATAGTACATATATATGCAGCAGCAGCTATTGCAGGGAGTAGTACAGACAGGGATCAGCCGAAACCATACTTTGTGAAGCGCGGCTTCGGCTTATCCCTGTCTGTACTACTTCCTGCAATAGATGCTGCTGCATATCTATGTACTATGCTGCTCTGACAGCTTTGAAGGTATCAGAGCTGTCAGAGCAGCATATTACAAGGCCTGGCCCCCCCTCTTCTGCTAGAATTATCGGTCCCAGCAGGAGAGGTGTATGGTGCTGATAAAGGGACATTAACCTGGTGGGAAATAATCCTGTTTATCAGGCCACCCCCTGCTGGGATCAATAATCATCCCAGTGTATGGCCAGCTATAGATGTTTGCAGAATTGGAGGGTCAGATCTAATTCCTGATCTAGCGCTCTGAGAACCACCAATAAATATTTTAGATACAATTAACAAGGAGAGAAAAGCTACTATTATATAGCATATTTTACTTCTTATGTATCAGAGATCCCTCAGGTAAAACCATAGTAAAGTTTTAACAGGCAGATTTGACCATCTGATGACAGAGCCTTTCACTTTATCCAGTAATATAAAAATTTGTCCAAAACCCTCAGAAAATAATTTTTGGGTGTAGTTTTTAACAGTAATTTTAAACAGATAAATATTACAAACAAATGTTGCTGCATATTATTATTTCTGCAAGGAGTTAATTAAACAGTACCAGTCTGTTTCTGATAATGTGATGCATTTGGTCATCTTGTAACAAACTCTTTCAAAGCTTTCAAAGTTTTTAAAATACTATAGTAGATTTTTTTGTTACCAAATAAATATAGCAACTTTGTTATGCAAACACTTTGTAGTCACATTTAGCAGTTAACACCACATCTCTTATCAAGAAACTGATTCATTGTAGCTCACAGTGGTAGAGCTTGTTCTAATCACATGCATCTCAGTATTCCACCACTCACAAACCAGCAGTGAGCTATTAGGAAGTCAGTGTTTGATTTGGAAAGCACTGACAGATGTTTCTAACCAGATAGCTTTCTTTGTGTAGATTGATCACTTTAGAACCAATTCTATCTCTGAAACAGAGATGCCACTTAAGTCTTACTATTGAGTAATGAATAAGGGGCCGATTCAGAGTTGCACTTCCACCTTTTTTTTAGGTGCAAGTGTAGACCTGAGCAATACCATGTTGAATTGCAAGGGGAAGCAGATTTAAATTGTAAAACTAGAATTAAAATTAGGAGGTGAAGTTTCTTACTTCCATCACAATGGATTTGAAATAAAACAAACAAGATGTGCTTTAACTGCAGACTTTCAGCTTTAATTTGAGGGTATTTACATCCAAATCAGGTGAACGGTGTAGGAATTACAACGGTTTCTATATGTGCCTCCCACTTTTTAAGGGACCAAAAGTAATGGGACAAACTAAACAATCCTAAATCAAACTTTCACTTTTTAATACTTTGTTGCATATCCTTTGCAGTGTGGGCTATTCCCTCGTTATTTCATCATCAATTAAGCAGGTAAAAGGTCTGGAGTTGATTCTAGGTGTGACATTTGCATTAGGAATCTCTTGCTGTCGACTCTCAATATGAGATCCAAAGAACTGTCACTATCAGTGAAGCAAGCCATCATTAGACTGAAAAATCAAAACAAACCCATCAGAGAGATAGCAAAAACATTAGGTGTGGCCAAATCAACTGTTTGGAACATTTTTAAAAAGAAAGAAAGCACCGGAGAGCTCAGCAACACCAAAAGACCCAGAAGATCACAGAAAACAATTGTGGTGGATGACAGAAGTGAACAAGAGTGAATATAGAGGGTTCACCACAAAATGTAAACCATTAGTGAGCCACAAAAACAGGAAGACCAGATTATAGTTTGACAAACAACATCTAAAAAAGCCATTATAGTTCTGGAACAACATCCTATGGACAGATGAGACAAAGATCAACTTGTACCAGAGTGATGGAGAAGAGTATGGAGAATGAAAGGAACTGCTCATGATCCAAAACATACCACCTCATCAGTGAAGCATGGTGGTGGTAGTGTCATGGTGTGGGCATGTATGGCTGCCAATGGAACTGGTTCCCTTGTATTTATTGATGATGTGACTGCTGACAAAAGCATCAGGATGAACAAAAGCAGCAGGATGAATTCTGAAGTGTTTTGAGCAATATTATCTGCTCATATTCAGTCAAATGCTTCAGAACACATTGGACGGCGCTTCACAGTGCAGATTGACAATGACCCAAAGCATACTGCAAAAGCAACCAGAGTTTTTTAAGGCTAAAAAGTGGAATGTTATGCAATGGCCAAGTCAATCACCTGACCTGAATCCGATTGAGCATACATGCTTGTTCTTGGGGGAAAATGCCCCAAGAACAAGCAGGAACTGAAGACTTTTGCAGTAGAGGCCTGGCAGAGCTTCACCAGGGATGAAACCCAGCGTCTGGTGATGTCTATGCGTTCCTGACTTCAGGCTTTAATTGACTGTAAAGGATTTGCAAAAAGGTATTAAAAAGTGAAAGTTTGATTTTAGGATTGTTTCGTTTGTCCCATTACTTTTGGTCCCTTAAAAAGTGTGAGGCACATATAAAAACCATTGTAATTCCTACACCGTTTACCTGATTTGGATGTAAATACCCTCAAATTAAAGCTGAAAGTCTGCAGTTAAAGCACATCTTGTTTGTTTCATTTCAAATCCATTGTGGTGGTGTATAGAGCCCAAAATATGAGAATTGTGTTGATGTCCCAATATTTATG
>WWET01001520.1:311833-358349 GCA_011038615.1 Limnodynastes dumerilii | reverse complement strand
ATATATTGTGAAAATAAACGTTAATTCTAATAATAAATAGTATTTTGATTGTGCATATTTTGTGCATATTTCGCCCTTTTTTAGTGCATATTTGCATGCATATTTTGGCATTTTGATAGTGCGTATAATCCGATGTCTAATCATAGAATACACTGACTTCTGATATATAGAACTGGTGAAGCAACCAACAATGGTACAAGGTGGTCTTTGTACAAAGCCCCTTACACTGGCCACTCTGCACTCAGATGTGCTAATATGGACCTTGTCCTGGCTGACCCCGATTTATCGGTGCTTGTACGATGCCTGTTTGTAGAGACACTTACTTAAATAATACTATTCCCACAAAAAACCTTGTGACATACTGCAATGTGCCTGGGTGCCAAAATGTATAGGTGAATTTCTGTTCCTAATCCATTCCTAGCATGACTTGCCCTACTCATCTTTAGCATCAGTAAGTACATTTCCAGATACATGTATTTTGGCCCAGCTATTCAGGAAAATACAGTAAGTTCTTATAAGCTATAGACAGTGGGTCGTATCCTCAACTTATGTTAATTACATGCACGTGCCAGATGTTCCCTATGCGTAAGTACTAAAGTACGTAGCGAAGACCCTTTACTTACGATGGCTGTAGCCATGTAATTGAGGGTTAATGAGAGGGTAAATGAGGGGACCGGGGAAGGCCTGTTAGGACTAAGTCTGCGGCCGTATAGCTGCAGACCTAATTATAAATGTTAAAGGTAACTACCATCTGCGGGGAGTGCAGGGGGCATGCTCCCCGCTACGTGCACGTATTTAAGGACCCCCACACGCACGTAAAGCATGCAGAGGTCTGGATATGGGCCAGAGACTGGATGGTCCCACAATGGGCTGAATTGAATCTGGTTATTGGGCCACCTTTATTTCTTCTCCATTAAAGCTTTTGGGTTGTGGAGGGAGGATAGCCCCCAAGCTAAAACTTGCCAGTCAGCTCCTGGACAAAGGATACGAAAATTTCCACTTTCACAAGCAAAACTGAACATTACTGATTCATTAATATGAATCAGAGCTCATCATATAGCATTCCTTCTGTACTTAATCAGCGCAATTGCTTCCGTCTCTGTTATTGCCTGCATTGCAAAGTGTCAAGTAAAGCAAAATAGAATTGTAAAACAGAAAAATTAAAACAATTAAAATCCCAACTAATTTATTATGGACAAGTGCAGCAAAATCATTTGTAAGAAAAATGTTTCAATATAATTTTCATTTAAATAATATTATTGCTGCAATACAACATTATAATTTGGGAGTTTTTTTTACATTAACCTGAAAGGTCCATACAATTCCAAGAGAGTATTGTCTATAGTATGCTAGAAGGTAAGACATCCAGGAACAGTGATGCAAGAACTGGGCCTGATCTATGGCTGAACGGGTGACAGATGGCTTGGCATATCTCAGCGTTCATTTCCAGTGCTCATGCTCAGAAAGGTAGTGCACATTATTACATACGACCAGAACGCAGTTGCTCTATGACCACTTCCACTCTGAAGGGCGTTTTGTGGATTGGAAAGTCTGGAGGCGTATAGTCAATGTAAAGTAAGTGCATTCCCAAGGAAGTGTACCCAATCCCAAGCTAAACACAGATGGAAAATTTGCACCAGCCACAGGCCATGTCTAAGTCCAGGGAGCTGACACTCTACAACCTATTTCATACCTTTGGGATAGAATTCATCATTTAAATGCAAAACACAAGTTATGGAATCGCTGCTTGAGCGTTTTGTAGATATAAATAATTACTGTAGTTATTAATAAAATATATATATTATATAGTATCATCAGCATCATACATATAGCTATGCCAGTATTTAAGTGTCCATGTGGGTGCAGTATGGGTGCATCAGGGGGTATGTGGAGCAGGCTGTGGCTTATTGTGTCCCAGGTGGTAAAGTTGCCAATTACTAAATATTTTAAATAAGACTGCAAGTGTTTATTCCTCATTATATAATTATCTCTTCCATAACAGCTTCAACAGGGAACACAACAGGTCAGTAAATGTATTTGCCATTATATTTTCTTTCCTTCGTATAACACCAATATAAGAGACAATGGGCCTGATCCTTAACTACACCGATGCGCTGTGCTTACTAAAGCACAGCGTATCGGCGTTCAATTACCTCGACACTCCCCCTGTGTAGGCGTATGGCCCCTTCCTTACGCCGGCTGAAGTTAGGGGAGAGCCGGGCCGGCGTAAGGAAGGGGCCATACGCCTACACAGGGGGAGTGTCGAGGTAATTGAACGCCGATACGCTGTGCTTTAGTAAGCACAGCGCATCGGTGTAGTTAAGGATCAGTTGTCTCTTATATTGGTGTTATACGAAGGAAAGAAAATATAATGGCAAATACATTTACTGACCTGTTGTGTTCCCTGTTGAAGCTGTTATGGAAGAGATAATTATATAATGAGGAATAAACACTTGCAGTCTTATTTAAAATATTTAGTAATTGGCAACTTTACCACCTGGGACACAATAAGCCACAGCCTGCTCCACATACCCCCTGATGCACCCATACTGCACCCACATGGACACTTAAATACTGGCATAGCTATATGTATGATGCTGATGATACTATATAATATATATATTTTATTAATAACTACAGTAATTATTTATATCTACAAAACGCTCAAGCAGCGATTCCATAACTTGTGTTTTGCATTTAAATGATGAATTCTATCCCAAAGGTATGAAATAGGTTGTAGAGTGTCAGCTCCCTGGACTTAGACATGGCCTGTGGCTGGTGCAAATGTTTGCCATAAACGGTGAGTGATAACGTCTGTATTGAGTTCTGGATCAGGATCAGGTGTAATTGGATGATAACGCCATTACTGTACACTGACTACATGACTGCACTCCCTCCCAAGAAACGCTCTTCAGAACACAAGTGATCTCAGCACCAGTTACATTGAGGTCTGAATCGCCAGCAAAAGCATGCACATGGATTCTCAGCATGCACAGTGCGATATTACGCAGAGCACGCTATGCCATCCGGCATCTGTTCACCTCCGGCTCAGCCCCTATGAGTCCTCTCAGTCTTAGAGATCCATGCTGCGATCGGAGCGCAAATATACGCACGGACGGAGAAAGTAACACCCACCAAAACCCCAGCCACCCCCTTACTAATCCGTGCCCACGGAGACTACCGCCTCCACAGACCAGCTGTAACTTTCCGTGGCCTTTTCCGTGCATATGTGTCCTCCGTGCGTGCGTATATATGTAATCGCGCCCACTTGCCTTCATTTAAATGCCTCCTCCCGCCCATTTCTATGTAAATTCCTCCATGCGTATTTTCCCGTTGGAGTTCCGTACGTATCTACCCACGTCCGCTTCACAAGTCTGCCCGCATGGCACTTCCATGCGGATAGTCTGCGTGAACTGCATAGATAAAGTTACTACGCATGCACAGTTGAATCGTACTTAAAAATACTCTAAAAAACGGATAAGGGCTTTCAATATTGACTTATCACCTTATGAAACTGTTATTAGAAAACCAGGGCTGTTGGCAGGTACATTGTAAAGTATGGAAACACTGAGATGACTGAGGGGTGAGATGGAAACATTACAGAATAAACAACAACATAAACATTTTTTAATTTAGAGAAAGTTTGCAACAATCCCCATGATGGCTGGATTCAGGAGCTACTCTCGAACTTGCACAGCTGCGCTCAAATAAAGCTTTCTCAGTCATGATGCTCATTTTGCGACATGGTAGGAAAGCTAGATTGCAGCTCATTAGTAAATTATTAAAATATTGTTTATTTACCAATTAGTAGCTGCTGGCTTTCTGCAAAGATCAGACAATGGAGCTGACATCACCCATTTAATGCACATGATGACGTATACATCTCTTTACGTAGGAAATGAATGGGTGATGTCAGCTTCATTGTCTGATCTCTGGAGGAAGCCAGTAGCTGTTAAACGGTAAGTAAACAAAGTTTTAATGATTTCTGAAGCCCTATTCAACTTTCCCCAGTAGATGGATCCACCACATAGGGCAGAATTATCTCTGAATTTGAGAAAGGTTTAACTGAGCACAACTGTATAATACCACCAGCTACAGTCCCATTATCCTGTCTCACTCCAGTCTAATTGTATATTCTGATGTAGAACAATAAAATATTCACTGTGAAAAGGGAAGGTTAAGAGGTATGCAGCACATGTTAGTGCAGAAAATACTTATATTATTATTTTTAACAATTAAATAATCACTGACCTGTTGCATTTGGAGATGAGGTCACTGCTGAATAAACATAAAATACGATGTTTATAAACAAAATAACTTATTGAGTTGCATAGAAACATAAAGTATGATAGCAGATAAGAGCAGCTTGCCCATACAGTCTGACCATAATCCATAATGACTGTAAATCCTTTTTAATCCTTAATTTAGGATCTCATTATGTTTAGCCCAAGCTTGTGTAACTTGTTCTACAGTGCTGCCTCCTTCAACTCTAAATGGCTATTTCACTTATCAACCAATTTAATGATTAACTACGTATCCACTTTTTCAAATACCATTCCAGTTATCAACTAAAAGTTTTGTTTCTACATTTTTCCTATAAACCTGCTCTGCTTCAGTGTCAGTGCATACCCCTGTATTCTAATACTTTTCTTCATTTGAAGAAACTAGCTACTTCCTGTAGCTGGTTAGACCCCTTTATATATTTCCCAAGTGTATAGCTCTGTTTTTTTTTAGTGATACCTATTATTAAGTTCCACTAGACTGCCCCCTAGTGTCTAAATTTGCAATTGCCATCATCCACTACCTCCACTGTCTATTTAACACCAATAATAGAAAGAATGCTTCATAATAAAAGAAAAAAAATAATGACATATACATTTACTGACCTGTTATGTTTCCTGTTGAGACTGTCATGGAAGAGATATTTAGACAATGAGAAATAAATATATTAAATCGTAGCTAAAATATTTTCTAATTGCAAAGTTTACCACCTGGAAATTGGGACACAGTAACACAGATACTGGTAGTGACAAAAAATCTAAATTACATTTTTTGATATGAATAACTAATTATTTTATACCTACACAATGCTCAAGCAGATCATCTAGTTTCTGTATCAGCTGTAATTCCACTTATCAACTCCTCTAAGTAATGTTTCCTCTAACCCTGTTACCCTTCAGTGTCAGTGCATGCCCTTGTATTCTAATACTTTTCTTCCTTTGAAGAGCATCTAATTCCTGTACCTAGTTAAACCCCTTGATATATTCCCCTAATGACTAGCTCTGTTCCTTTCTTGTGATACCCATTATTAAGTCCAACTAGATAACCATTGCTAGGCTCCACTGGACTGCCCCTTAGTGCCAGGCTCTGTTTCTTACTTGTGATACTTGCGGGGCTACACTAGATTCTGCGGTAAGAATGGCTCTTTTTCGAAAGGGCCTTTTTTATCCCACCCATTTCCGAACAGACTCTGAAATCGATTGCTTCTACTTTGTCGAGGAGAAACAATCGATCATTCCCAGGATAAAGATGCAGCGACGAATGGTAAGTATTTATCTAACCCCAACCCTTATTCTAATCCTTTCCCTAGCCCTCCCCTTCCATTACCCTAACTCTCCTCATCCTGCTGCCTGACCCTAAGACTCCCTTCCCCACAGCCTAACCCTAACAATTCCTTCCTCATAGCCTGACCCTAAGACTCCCTTCTCCACAGTCGGACCCTAAGTATTCCTTCCTCGTAGCCTGACCCTAGGACTTGCTTCCCCGCAGCCTAGCCCTAAGACTCCCTTCCCCACAGCCTGACCCTAACAATTCCTTCCTCATAGCCTGACCCTAAGACTCCCTTCCCAGTAGCCTAAGCCTAAGACTTCCTTTCCCACAGCCTAAGTTTAAGACTCCCCTTTCCGCAGCCTAACCCTAAGACCCCCCATAGACTCCCCTGTAATACTCACCTGTCCGGTCTGATGCAGCAGGTCTGCAGCAGCGGTTTCCGAATTTATGAATGGATAAGTATTCCGGAAAATTCAGCATACTTACCCATTCATTAGTAAAACTTTCTAAACTGTAATATTTAAAACATGAGCTTTCCTTGCGGAGAATGTATCCACACTAGACTGCCCTCAGTGTTTAAATTTACAATTGCCATCATCCGCTACCTCCACAGTCTATGAAGCATTGTCTCTTATATTGGTGTTATATGAAGGAAAGAAAATATAATGACAAATACATTTACTGACCTGTTGTGTTCCCCGTTGAAGCTGTTATGGAAGAGATAATCATACAATGAGGAATAAACACTTGCAGGCTTATCTAAAATATTTGGCAAATACCAACTTTACCACATGGGACAGAATAAGCCACAGCCTGCTCCACATAACCCCTGATGCACCTATACTGCACCCACATGGACACTTAAACATTGGGACATCCATGTGTATGACGCTAATGATACTATATAATATATATTTTCTATTAATAACTACAGTAATTATTTTATATCTACAAAATGCTCAAGCAGCGATTCTGGTGAGTAATAACATCTGCATTCGGTTCTGGATCAGGATCAGGTGTAATTGCATGATAATGCGCATACTGAACACTGAATACATGACTGCAGTCCTTCCCTTCAAGAATTGCTCTTCAGAACACAAGTGGTCTCAGCACCAGTCGCATTCAGGTCTGGATCATTCTCAGCATGCACAGTGCGATATTACTTGTACAGCTGGGCTCAGATAAAGCTTTCTCAGTCATCATACTAATTTCGCGACATGGTGGGAGAACTAGATTACAACCCATGAGTGACTCATTGAAACTCTTTTTTTTACCACTAAGCAGCTGCTGGCTTTCTGCAGAGATCCGACAATAAAGCTGAAATCACCCATTAAATTCACAGAATGACTCATACATTGAATGGGTGATGTCAGTTCCATTGTCAGATCTCTGTAGGAAACCAGCAACTGCTTAGTGGTAAACAAAAGTAGCCAGTAGCTACTAAATGTATGATGTCTTATGAGCGCTGTGTGTGTGTGTGTGTGTGTGTGTGTGTGTGTGATATTATGCATGCATGTGTTTGTGTTCTATTATGTATGTTACGTGTGTTTGTGTGATATTATGCATGCATGTTATGGTGTGTGCATGTGTGTGATATAATGCATGTATGTTGTGTGTGTGTGTTCTATTATGTACGTTATGTGTGTTTGTGTGATATTATGCATGCATGCATGCATGTTATGTTGTGTGTGATATAATGCATGTATGTAGTGTGTGTGTGTGTGTGTGTTCTGTTATGTATGTTTGTGTGATATTATGCATGTGTGTGTGTGTGAATCTAATGCATGCATGCAACTATATTTATGTGTATAGATATATATCTAAATATTTGATATACCTATATCTATGTGTGTGTGTGTGTGTGTATATATGTAGAAAAATGTGTGTGTGTGTGTGTGGGGGCGTATTAGTTACAATTTTGTGTCCTCCTCCAGACGCCTGAAGGAAGGAAGATAGAAGGAAAAGAGAGAATCAGCAAAGTAAGTAGGTGCAAAGGAGCTCAACTCCTATCATCAGTGTTCTACGGAAAAGCAAGAAACATATGTGTGTGTGTATGTTAAAAAAAAATAAAAAAAAAACAAAAACAAAACACTGCCTTTACTTAAATTGCAGAGACTTTTCATCTACATAGACTGCCTTTGAATCATTTTTCCTTCCCCCCCCCCTTTTTCCTGGGATTGTGTTATTTTACCTATCACGTTTATCAGGGCATCTTTTGTTGTTTTTTCACTTTTTTGTTCTTTCTATATTTTATATTTTGTTAATTCATGAATTAAATTATTGAGCTATCTGGATTGACTTGGCTTAAAACTCACATTAGCTATTTCCGTTTTCTGTACTTTTTTACTTCCATCACTACTAGTGCTGGCAATAGGTCCACCTTGTGCACCTTTCCTCATATGTTTCCTCGTTAGCCGTGCACCACCTATATTAGCATCATTCTTTCTGAGTGCGGATCCTCTTCTGTCTAAGAAGTTTCCCCATATCTACATGCCTTTGGATAACGCACTAACCATGCTACCCGAATTAATGACTTCTCTGGGTTGCATTCATTCATAATATTATTTCTCTGTTAAACTTTTTTTCTTTTCGTCTTTTTCCCTTTTTTCCTGCCTTATTACCATGTCCACTGATACCTCAGAATCATACGCTGCCACCAAACATTACACAGATGAAGAGATGGCACACAGTCTTTGCTCGAACACGGATTCTCTAACACTCCACATGAAATTTTTCAGGACTTCACAAAACTTAACAAACGCGAAATTGAACTTAAATTGCACGGCCTGTCTCTGTCGCAATATCACAAAGAACGGCTTATAGCCCGAGGCTTCAGAATACGGAACCAACCCACGATTGGACTCAATGACAAGTCCTTCTGCGCCCATTGGTGTCAGATCTTAAACCAATGCTCTCTTGACCTCATAGTGCTAGTCATAGAGAAGGTTAATGCTGACATTATAAACATCAACCAGGAGATCAAAGACCTTGAAAGCACGCAAATTCAGACCCTAAGAGAAGATGCCACTATGAATTGAACTGCTAAACTTGAGGAGACTATATCCAAATTTGAAGGTGACCTGATGTCTTTAAAAAGCAAAAATATAGGAAAGTTAAGGAGGACTACAAGGAGGAGAATCTACAACTGGCTTAATAACACCTTTAACCAAAGACCTAGGCAAGGTGCTAGGAGACAGAGACCCCGCCAGAGGGATTGCTCCTACACAGATCTGGACTCCCTCACATCCCAAAGTGATTCAGAAGCTTCCACGAAAGAGCCAAAGGCCCCTTTTTCTCGGGACGTGATCAGCACACGCAGCAAGGTTCCAAAAAACGCCCAAGGAGGGGTGGCATTAAACACCGGCGGAGGTTCAAAACCAGAAGGAATAGTAGTCTACAACCTCTCCTCCTATACCCCTATGGCTGCTGAGATGCAGGTCCTAAGCAAGGGACCACAGTTTGTGGAAACTCCCATACATGATAGATTTGATTGAGAAATGGAACTATTTCTTTTCCAACGTCAGCTCAAGCTTAAAGACTTTTTCCTTCACCATCCTAAACCTGTCTCGACACCTTCCCCGTTTAAAACACCATCCACCTTTGACCCTCAAGTGCATAACTCCTCCATTGACACTTTCATTAGGCTGGTTAAAAGGGACATACTTGGCACATGGAAGAGTGGCTATGTCCATTACTACAACCTCTCCAAGGAAGAGTAAACAGTAATAAAGTATCTTCAAAGCAATGAAGACCTTGTGATTAGGTCAGCCGATAAAGGCAGCACCATTGTCCTGCTCAACAAAGATGCTTATATAGCTGAAGTTCTAAGATAGCTCAATGACACCACTTGTTATAAGGATCTATCCTTTGACCCTACATCGGATTACAAGCTAGAAATTGATGATATAGTGATGGCTGCCAATAAGTCTGGATCCATTTCTAATGAGACTTCTCGCTTCTTACGGCAGGACCACCCGGTAGTACCTATCATATACATACTACCTAAGATTCACAAAAATTTTGTTGATCCCCCTGGTAGGCCCATAATCTCATCCAGGAGGTCTCAATTCATTGACTAATTTTTGCAGCCTATAGTACAGAGCACAGCCAGCTTTGTTAAAGACACTACCCAGTTTCTTAACTGACTAAAGGAAGTCAACCATTTGGCCGGTCACTGCATCATGGTCACGCTCGATGTCAGCAGTTTATACACCTGCACCCCCCATGAGGATGGCATAAATGCGGTACGGGATGCGATCACAAGTTCAGCCCTTTATGAGGGACCCCCTGTCCATTTTTTAGTGAGACTCATTGAATTTGTTCTAAAAAGAAATTATTTTCTTTTTCAACACAAATTTTTTCTTCAACTTTAGGGCACGGTGATGGAGTCAAATATAGCCCTATCCTCTGCCAATCTCTTCATGCACAGTTATGAAAATTCCTTCCTGCTTAATGACTCTTCATACTCCCAGTTCATCAAATTTTATGTTTGGTACATTGACGACCTTTTTTTCCTGTGGCCTGGTTCTTCTTTTGATCTACAGAGCTTTGTTGATCATCTTAACTCGCTAGCCACTACCATCCATTTTACGCTCACTTTTAGCTCAGACTACATCAACTTTTTGGATGTCATGGTTAGACAGACCTCTGGGGGATTTATCATTGAACTCTACAGAAAAACCACTGATGGAAACACACTGCTGAAGGCAGAAAGTTTTCACCCCAAACCCTTGAAGTCTGGACTCCTGTTTACTCAAATGCCATGGGTGGTCTGCATTACCTTCGACCCCACGATGTTGGATGCGGCTCTTCATGAAATGGGGGAACGTTTTATAGCCAGAGGATACAAAAAAACTAGGTCCAAATGGCAATCAACAGATGCCTTAATATTAACAGACAGAACCTACTGGGGACAGCCCTGAATCGAACTAATCGAACTAATCAGAATTGCATGGTATTCTGCACCACATTTTCCATGGTCTCCAATGCCATGAGGGATGCCATTTACAAACACTGGCACATCATATCTTCAGACCCCAAAATTGGTTGGGCCATCACTTCAGACACCTCCCCATATGAGCTACAAAAGAAGTCAAAATCTTAAAGACAAACTGGTGAAAAATTATATAGTACCTAAACCTGTTTCCAATTGGCTCACGTTGTGCCCTGGAGTCTTTCGCTGCAAGGGTTGTGTTAACTGCTCATTCCTCATTACAGGTGATGCCTTCAAAAATCCCTCCCTAGATCTCACATTCAAGATTAGACACAGGCTCTGCCCATGTTTTAAAATATATGTGGGCAAAACATCACGGATGCTGAAGGAACGTATGGCCCTTCATCGTTCTTCGATCAGGAAGGCCCAAGGACTACTAACAAAACCCCTCCAGTGGCTAGACACTTTATTGAATGTCATTACACATTACATGATTTTTGCTGTATGCCAATTGCACATATATATCTTGTATATCTTGGAAGCAGACCCCGATAACACTTTTTCCATCTGTGCTAGCTTGTCGGAGGTCTAGCGGACACCAAGTGAACAGTAACTTTTTAATCAATATATATTTATCTGTTTACAAATTGGGACACTATCTAACATATACCTGGTCACATATGTGAAGGACTTTAACATACTAACAGGTATACTATTGGTGGATATTTAGTAGTTCAATAAGGGAGGTCTCAGTATAAATACTACTGTATTATTTTATGTTTTAGATATTTTTTTATGAGGTTGTTGTGTTATAATAAATGGTATACTTACCTTTATGCCAGTATCGATTGTGTCATTAATGCCACTATTTTATTTGTTTATTTTTATAAATTAAATTATAACAGTGGTGAAATTGGTCACCTTAGCGCTGTCAAAACCCCCCTCTTTCTTTGTCTAATTGAAGTTGTTATATGACTTCTTAGTTGGGACCACAGTGCAATTCTCCCATGACAGCTGCTTAATTAATCTTAGCGCTGTAATCAGGTCTGGATCACCAGCACATGGTTTCTTAGCATGCACAGTGCGATATTACACAGAGGTACGCTACACCATCTGGCATTCATTCACCCCTGGATCAGCCCCTATGTGTCCTCACAGTCTTAGAGGGTTTGTAATTCCCATGGATAAATACATTTCCCAGCTATAGACCTGTACAATATTTTACACCAGACACATTCACATCAACCTTTACGTTTACCAACGTGTTTTGTATTATATAAGGATGAGATGCTCACTGACTTGTTGTGTTTAGTGATGTAGTCTATGCTGGATAAACAGAGAATATTGTGTAAAACATACAATACACAGATAAGGGCTTTAAATATTGACTTATCACCTTATGGGACTGTTATTAGAAAAACAGGGCTGTTGCCAGGTAAATTGTAAATTAAGGAAGCACTAAGATGATTGAGGGGTGAGATGGAAACATTACAGAATAAACAACAACGTAAAGAATATTTGAATTTAGAGAAAGTTTACAACAATCCCCATGATGGCTGGATTCTGGAGCTGCTCTTGGATTTGTACAGCCGGGCTCAGATAAAGCTTTCTCAGTTATGATGCTCATTTTGCATCATGGTGAGAAAGCTAGATTGCAACCCATTAGTTCATTATTACAACTTTGTTTATTTACCATTTAGCAGCTGCTAGATTCCTGCAGAGTTCAGACAATGGAGCTTACCCATTCAATTCACAGGATGTCATACATTCAGTCCATATGACATTGAATGGGTGATGTCAGCTCAATTGTCTGATCTCTACAGGAAGCCAGTAGCTGCTATATGGTAAATAAACAACATTTTAATGATTTCTGAAGCCCTATTCAACTTTTCACAGTAGATGGACTGACCATGTATTGCAGCATTTTTCCTTATATTGGGAAAGGTTTAACTAAACACAACTGTATAATAACACCAGCCCCAGTCCCATTATCCTCTTCCCTCTTCCACTCCAGTGTAACTGTATTTTATGATGTAGAACAATGAAATTATCACTTACCTGTGTTGTTTGGAGATAAAGTCACTGCTGAATAAACATAAAATACGATGCTTATAAATGCATTACCTTATTGAGTTGCATAGAAACATAAAGTATGAAGGCAGATAAGAGCAGCTTGCCCATCCAGTCTGACCATAATCCATAACGGTTGTAAACCCTTTTTAATCTTTAGTTGTTGAAGATTTAAGATTTCATTTTGTTTATCTCAAGTATGTTCAACTCGTTCTACAGTGCTGCCTCCTCCAACTTTAAATGGTTATTTTACTTATCAACAATTTTTTTTAATCAACTACTTATGCACTTTTTCAAATACCATTACAGTTACCACTTCCTAAAAGTAATGTTTCTGCATTTTGCTTCTAGACCTGCTTCCCTCCAATGTCTGTGCATACCCCTGTATTCTAATAGTTTTCTTCATTTAAAGAAAGACTACTTCCTGTACCTAGTTAAACTCCTTGATCTATTCACCCAACGTCTAGCTTTGTTCCTTATTGTGATCCCCATGAGCAGGTTCCACTAGACTGCCCCCTAGTACGTAGCTCTGTTCCTGTCCTGTGATAACCATTGCTGAGCTCCACTAAACTGCCCCCTAGTGTCATGTTCTGTTTCTTTCTTGTAATACCCATTGCTAGGCTTTATTAGATAGCCTCAATTCCTAGATGTATTCCTTACTTGAGATACCTATTACAAGGTTCCACAAGACTGCCCCCTAGTGCCTAACTCTGTTGTTGTCCTGTGATACCTATTACTATGCTCCATTAGACTGCCCTCTAGTGATTAGCTCTGTTCCTGTCCTATGATACCCATTGCTGGTCTTCACTAGACTGCCCCCCACGTCTAAATTTGCAATTGCCATCATCCACTACCTCCACTGTCTATATAACAGCAACATAATAAAGAATGCTTCATAATAAAGGACAGAAAAAATAATGACATATACATTTACTGACCTGTTGTGTTTCCTGTTGAGGCTGTCATGGAAGAGATATTTCGACAATAAGAAATAAATATATAAAATCATATCTAAAATGTTTTCTAATTTACCACCAGACAATTGGGACACATTAAGTCAAACCCCACTCCACATACCCCCTGATGCACCCATACTATGCCCACATGGACACCAAAAAAATTGGGACACAATAATCCCCATCCTGCTCCATATATCCCCTGATGTACCCATACTATGCCCACATGGAAACAAAAAAATTGAGACAACCATTAATTATTTTATACCTACACAATGTTCAAGCAAAGCATCTAGTTTTGTATTAACTACTTATCTACTTTATCAACTATAATTCCACTTATCATCTCTTCTAATTAATGTTTCCAAATGTTTTCGATTAAACTGTTACCCTTCAGTGTCAATGCATGCCCTTGTATTCTAATTAAACCCCTTGATATAATCCCCTACTGTCTAGCTCTGTTTCTTTCTTGTGATACCCATTATTAAGTCCCACTAGACTGCCCCCTAGTGCCAAGTTCTGTTTCTTATTTGTGATAACCATTGCTGGGCTTTACTAGACAGCTGTGGGTCTACAATAAGAACGACTTCTGCCTCACCGAAGAGAAGCTGATTATACCCAGGATGAATATGCAGCAACGAATGGTAAGTATTTATCTAACCTTAACCCTTATCCTAATCCTTACTCTAACCTTCCTTTTCCTGCAGCCTGACCCAAAGACTCCCTTTCCCGAAGTCTAACCCTAAGACTCCCTTCCCAGTAGCCTAACTCTAAGATTCCCTATAGAATCCCCTGTAATTCTCACCTGTCCGGTTCGATGTGGCGGATCGGCTGCGGCGGTTTCAGAATTATTGAATGGGTAAGTATGCTGAAAAATAAATTCGGCATACTTACCCATTCATCAGTAAAAGTTTCTAAACAGTAATATTTTGAAAATAAGCTCCGTTGCGGAGAATGCATCCGCACTAGACTGCCCTAAGTGTTTAAATTTACAATTACCATCATCCGCTACCTCCACTGTCTATGAAGAATTGTCTCTTATATTGGTGTTATATAAAGGAAAGAAAATATAATGACATATACATTTACTGACCTGTTGTGTTCCCTGTTGAAGCTGTTATGAAAGAGATAATTATACAATGAGAAATAAACACTTGCAGTCTTATCCAACATATTTTGCAATTGCCAACTTTACTATCTGGGAAACAATAAGCCACAGCCTGCTCCACATACCCCCTGATGCACCCATACTGCACCCACATGGACACATAAAAATTGGCACAGCCAAATGTATGATGCTGATGATACTATATAATATATATATTTTATTAATAACGACAGTAATTATTTATATCTACAAAATGCTCAAGCAGCTATTCCATAACTTGTGTATTGCATTTGAATGCTAACACAAAGGTCTGACATAAGCTGCAGAGTGTCAGCTCCCTGGGCTGTGATTGGTGCAAATGTTTTGCCGTAAGCGGTGAGTAATAAGGTCTGCATTGGGTTCTGGATTAGGATCAGGTGTAATTGCATGATATCGCACTTACTGTACACTGACTACACTCCTTCCCTCCCAAGAAACGCTCTTCAGAACACAAGCGATTTCAGCACCAGTTGTATTCGGTCAGGATCACCAGCAAAAGCATGCACATGGTTTCTCAGCATGCACAGTGCGATATTATGCAGAGGCACACTATGTCATCTGGCATCTGTTCACCTCTGGATCAGCCTCTATCTGTCCTCACAGTCTTAGTGGGTTTGTGGTTTCCATAAAAAAATTACATTTCCCAACTATAGACTTGTAAAATGTTTTACATCAGACGCAGTCATTTTAACCTTCACTTTTACCAACGTGTTTTGTATTATATGGGGATGAGACGCTCACTGACCTGTTGTGTTTAGTGATGTAGTCACTGCTGGATAAACAGAGAATATTGTGTAAAACATACAATACACAGATAAGGGCTTTAAATATTGACTTATCAACATATGGGACTGTTATTAGAAAGTCAGGACTGTTGGCGGGTACATTGTAAAGTATGGAAACACTGAGATGATTGAGGGGTGAGATGGAAACATTACAGAATAAACAACAACATAAAGAATATTAGCATTTGGTGAAAGTTTACAACAATCCCCATGATGGCTGGATTCGGAAGCTGCTCTCGAACTTACACAGCTGGGCTCAGATAAAGCTTTCTCAGTCATGATGCCCATTTCGCGACATGATGGGAGAACTAGATTGCAACTCATTAGTAAATTATTAAAACATTGTTTATTTATCAATTTGCAGCTGCTGGTTTTCTGCAAAGATCAGACAATGGAGCTGACATAACCCACTTAATTTACTGGATAAGTCATACACTCCATTGTCTGATCTCTGGAGGAAGCCAGTAGCTGTTAAATGGTAAGTTAATAAAGTTTTAATGATTTCTGAAGCCCTATTCAACTTTCCCCAGTAGATGGAGCCACCACATATGGCAGAATTATCTCTGAATTTGGGAAAGTTTTAACTGAGCACAACTGTATAATAACACCAGCCACAGTCCCATTATCCTCTCTCATTCCAGTGTAATTGTATATTCTGATGCAGAACAATTAAATAATCACTGACCTGTTGCATTTGGAGATGAGGTCACTGCTGAATAAACATAAAATACATTGTTTATAAATGCAATAACTTGTTGAGTTACATAGAAACATAAAGTATAATGGCAGATAAGAGCAGCTTGCAAATAATGTCTGCACATAATCTGTAATGGCTTTAAACCCTTTTTAATCCTTAATTCATTATGTTTATCGCAAGCATGTTCAACTTGTTCTACAGTGCTGCCGCCCTCCAACTCTAAAAGGCTATATTACTTATCAACCAATTTTTTCGATTAACTACTTATCCCCTTTTTTAAATACCCTCACTGTTATCAACTCCTAATAGTTAAAGTTTCTGCATTGTTCCTCCAAACTTGCTCCCTTTCAGTGACAGTGCATACCCCTGTATTCTAATACCTTTCTTCATTTAAAGAACGGCTACTTCCTGTACCTTGTTAAACTCCTTGATATATTTCCCCAATGTCTAGCTCTGTTCCTTATTGTGATACCCATTAAAAGGTTCCACTAGACTGCCCCCTAGTGTATAGCTCTGGTTCTGTCCTGTGATGACCATTGCTGAGCTCCACTAAATTTCCCCCTAGTGTCTTGCTCTGTTCCTTTCTTGTAATACCCGTTGCTAGGCTTTACTAGAAAACCTCAGTTCCTAAGCTGTGTTCCTTACTTGAGATACACATTTTTTAGGTTCCACGAGACTGCCCCCTATTGCCTAGCTCTGTTGTTGTCCTATGATATGTATTGCTAGGCTTCATTAGTCTGCCCCCTAGTGTGTAGTTCTGTTCCTGTCCTGTGATAAGCATTGCTGAGTTCCATTAAATTGCCCCCTAGTGTCTTGCTCTGTTCCTTTGCTATAATACCCATTGCTAGGATTTATTAGTTCCTAGCTCTGTTCCTTACCCATTACTAGGTTTCACAAGACTATACCTTAATGCGTAGCTCTGTTCCTGTCCTGTGATACCGATTACTGGTTTCCACTAGACTGCCCATAGTGCCTAAATTTGTAATTGCCATCATCCACTACCTCCACTGTCTATAGAACACCAATATAAGAAAGAATGCCTCATAATAAAAGAAAGAAAAAATAATGACATATACATTTACTGACCTGTTATGTTTCCTGTTGAAGCTGTCATGAAAGAGATATTTAGACAATGATAAATAAATATATCCAATAATATCTAAAATATTTTCTAATTGCAAAGTTTACCACCTGTAGAGATCAGATAATGGAGCTGACACCAGCCATTCAATTCACAGGATTAATCATATGCTCTTTCCATAGGACAATGAATGGGTGATGTCAGCTCCATTGTCTGATTTCTGCAGGAAGCCAGTAGCTGCTATTTGGTAAGTAAACAAAGTTTTAATGATTTCTGAAGCTCTATTAAACTATCACCTACAGATGGGCTCACAGGCCCAGATGCACAGTAATGAGTAAAATTGCAATTTACCTTAATATACGCATGAGAAAAATATCCAATACCGATTTAGAGAAAATAAAGAACCCGGTTAACTACCCAGCCTGTGTTGGGAGTGCTACATAAGGACATAGGTCTTTGCTGTGTATATTTAGGTATTAGCTGTAAATCGGCTGTGCTTTTTGTTGCTTAAAATTGGTTATGATTTAAAGATATGTAACTAAATGCACTGATTATGATTCTGAAAAATAAATACTTATTATGTTGTTTTAAAAACAGCAAGTACTCTCATTAACATAGGTAAACAAAAGAAGCCTTAAAAATACAACTTTAAATAGAAATAATCATGACAGCCTTAACCAAACAGTGATCCACTACATACAATATCATTTCATAACCATTTGAAAAAATGTAAATTTAATGAAGATAAACGAAAGAAGATGAACGAAAACAATCAATACAGTTAAATAAGTAAATGTTATGTTGTTTGAACACAAAATTGTAAATGAAATAAAACCTTCAAAAACTAAAAGCAAAAAATGGCCACCTTTAAAGGTAAAATTTTTGCACAAAATATAAAATCAGCATAGGATTTTAAAAACGAGCCTTTATTTATTACATAAAAAAAATAATCTATTGACTAAAAACACGCAGCAGGTGTGGCCTCAACTAAGTAAGTGATGAAGCATGGCCTCACACTAAACAATATGGTTCACCAACTTACGAGTAGGCGAGGGCTACCCTAAATTTTCCTGTGCGTATGTTAGTTTACACAAGGCGATCCTACTTGTGAATCAGTCATAACTCTGTTGGAATGCCCGTAATGTATATTAGTAGCCTGTGTGCAGCTCATTTCCATTAAGAGTCTTGCCCCTCTAGCCACGCATGCAGGATTTATTCCATGCTGATGCATACATCAGTCCTAAGTCAGACGTCCGTGTTTGTAAATCAGTCGGCCATGATTTCCGTGTATATATTAGGGTTCTGGGCTATGCACAGTTAAACTGATTGTCAAAATACACCCAGAGATTCTGCACTTACTTAAATGTGAATACGGACCACCAAGGTATGGCAGAATTTTCCTTGTTTTGGGAAAGGTTTAACTGAGCACAACTGTATAATAACACAAACCACAATCCCATTATCCTCTCTCACTCCAGTGTAACTGTATTTTGTGATGTAGAATAATGAAATGACCACTGACCTGTTGCATTTAGAGATGAGGTTACTGCTGTATAAACATAAAATACGATATTAATAAACACAATAACTAATTGAGTTGCATAGAAACAAAGTATGACGGCAGATAAGAGCAGCTTGCCCATCCAGTCTGACCATAATCAATAACGGCTACAAACTCTTTTTAATCGTTAATTGTTTAAGATTTAGGATTTCATTATGTTTATCCAAAAATGGTAAGTACACAAAGTTTTAATGCTTTCTGAAGCCCAATATAACTTTCCCCAGCAGATGGGCCCACCATGTATGGCATTATTTCCCCTGATTTTGGGAAAGGTTTAACTGAGCACAACCAGCCACGGTCCCATTATCCTCTCTCTCTCTAGTGTAACTGTATTTTCTGATGTAGAACAATGAAATGATCACTGACCTGTTGCATTTGGAGATGAGGTCACTGCTGAATAAACATAAAAAACGATGGTAATAAACACAATAACTTATTGAGTTGCATAGAGGCAATGTATGACAGTAGATAAGAAAATAACTATTCCACTTACCATCTATTTTTCTATTAACGACTTAACCAGTTTATCAACTATAATTCCACTTATCAACTCCTCTAAGTAATATTTCCCTATATTTCTCTAAATCTGCCCCCCTTCAATGTCAGCACATAGCCCTGCATTCTAATACTTCCTTTCATTTGAAGAAGAGCTACTTCCTGTAGCTAGTTAGACCCCCTGATATATTCCTCTAGCTCTGTTCCTTTTTAGTGATACCCATTATTATGTTCCACTAAACTGCCCCCTAGTGTCTAGCTCTGTTCTTTTCTTGTGATACCCATTGCTAGGCTTCTTTCAGCTGCCCCCTAATATCTAGCTGTGTTCCTTACTTGGGATACCCAATACTGGGCTTTACTAGACTGCTCCCAAGTGTCTAACTCTTTTTTTGTCCCGTGATAACCATTGATAAGACCCACTATACTGCCCAAGTGCTTAGTAATGTCCCTTATTTGCGATACAACCTTGCTAGGCTCCACTAGACGGCTTCCTAGTGCCTGGCTCTGATCCTTATTGTGATACACCCTTGCTAGGCTCCACTATACTGTTTCCTAGTGCCTAGCTCTGATCCTTATTGTGATACACCCTTGCTAGGCTCCCTTAGACTGCCCCCTGCTGACTAACTCCACTAGACAGTGTCTAAATTTGCAATTGCCATCATTCACTATCCACTATTATGAAGCATTATATCTTATACTGGTATTATATAATGGGAAGAAAATATAATGACATATACTATTACTGACCTGTTGTGTTTCCTGTTGAAGCTGTTATGAATGAGATATTTATAGAAAGAGAAATAAATATATACAATTATATCTAAAATATTTGGTAATTGTCAACGCTTGCAGCTGGGACACAATAAACCACAGCCTGCTCCACATACCCCCTGATGCACCCATGCTACACCCACATAGACACTTAAATATTGGGACCGCCAAGTGTATGATGCTGATGATACTGATAAGTATACATCACCATACAAGAACTGCTCTGAAATGATTGTTGTAAGGACCAGAATTATCACATAGCTTAGCTCTGTCCTCTACTGGATCCCCTTTCCTATCTCTGCCAGCAGAGGACAGCACTAGATTGTCATCTAAAGGCAATGTATTAATAATCTGTGCTCAGCACTCATAGAGTCAGTGTTATACACTGTCTTAGGCTGTAAGCCTCTGACATCTGCCTTAATATAACAGTAGGTTCCCAATTACAGATTTCCTAAACAATGTATAAGAGATAATACATATGAGAGATTCACTAACCTGTTGAGTTTGGTGAATTAGTCATTGCTGAAAAAACATAGAACATTTCTTGTAAATGAAGGTACATACATATATTACGTAGCTATTACATTGTGGTAAACGTACACCACTAGAGTATTACGCATAGTTGACAACTTTCCCTGAGTATCGGGGACTCCTTGAAGAGTGGGTGATCTTCCTGACTCCCTGAAGAGTAGGTGATCTCCTTGACTCCCTGAAGTGTTGGTGATCTCCCTAACTCCCTAAAAAGTGGGTGATCTACCTGACTCCATAAAGTTTTGGGAAAGGTTTAACTGAGCACAACTGTATAATAACACAAGCCACAATCCCATTATCCTCTCTCACTCCAGTGTAACTGTATTTTGTAATGTAGAATAATAAAATGATCACTGACCTGTTGTGTTTGGAGATGAGGTTACTGCTGTATAAACATAAAATACGATATTAATAAACACAATAACTTATTGAGTTGCATAGAAACAAAGTATGACGGCAGATAAGAGCAGCTTGCCTATTCAGTCTGACTATAATCAATAACGGCTACAAACTCTTTTTAATCCTTAATTGTTTAAGATTTAGGATTTCATTATGTTTATCCAAAGCACGTTTAACTTGTTCTACAGTCCTGCCTCGTCCACCTCTTATTGACTGCTTCACTCATCACCTATTTTTCTATCAATTACTTAATATAATTTCAGTAATAAACTACTAAAATTCATGTTTCTAAACATTTTCTCTAAACCTGCTCCCCTTCAGTGTCAGTAAATACTCCTGTATTCTAATACTAATGCTCTCTTGTGATACCCATTACTAGTCTCCTTTCGGCTGCCCTATAATGCATAGCTCTGTTCCTAATACTAATGCTCTCTTGTAATACCCAATATTGGGCTCCACAAGACAGTGACTAAATTTGCAATTGCCATCATCCGCTACCTCCACTGTCTATGAAGCATTGTTTCTTATATTGGTGTTATATGACGGAAAGAATATATAATGACATATACATTTACTGACCTGTTGTGTTTCCTGTTGAAGCTGTTATGGAAGAGATAAATTTACAATGAGAAATAATCACTTGCAGTTTTATCTAAAATATTTGGCTCAATAAGCCACAGCCTGCTCCACATAACCACTGATGCACCCATACTGTACCCACATAGACACTTAAATATTGGGAAATCCATTTTTATGTATCTAATGATATATATATATTTTTTTATTTTTTTATTTTTATTTTTTTATTACAAATAAACAAAGTTTTAATAATTTGATGTCAGCCCCATTGTCTGATCTCTGCAGGAAGCCAGTAGCTGTTAAATGGTAAGTAAACAAAGTTGTAACGATTTCTGAAGCCCTATTCAACTTTCCCCAGTAGATGGATCCACCATGTATTGCAGAACTTTCCTTGGGAAAGGTTTAACTGAGCACAACTCTATAATAACACCAGCCACAGTCCCATTATCTTCTATCACTTCAGAGTAACTGTATTTTGTGTAGAACGATGAAATGATCACTGACCTGTTGCGTTTGGAGATGAGGTCACTGCTGTATAAACATAAAATACGATGTTTTCAAACGCAATAACTTGTTGAGTTACATACAAACATAAAGTATGACGGCAGATAAGAGCAGCTTGCCCATACAGTCTGAACATCCATATCAGCTGTAAACCCTTTTTAATCCTTAAATGTTTAAGATTTGGGATTTCATTATGTTTATCCCAAGCTTGTTTAACTTGTTCTACAGTCCTGCCTCGTCCACCTATGATTGGCTATTTCACTCATCACCTATTTTTCTATCAACTACTTATCCACATTATAAACTAAAATTCCAGTTATTAACTCCTAAAAGTAAGCATTTTTCCTATAAACCTGCTCTGCTTCAGTGTCAGTGCATACCCCTGTATTCTAATACTTTTCTTCATTTGAAGAAACTAGCTACTTCCTGTAGCTGGTTAGACCCCTTTATATATTTCCCAAGTGTATAGCTCTGTTTTTTTTTAGTGATACCTATTATTAGGTTCCACTAGACTGCCCCCTAGTGTCTAACTCTGTTGCTCTCTTATCATTGCTTATCATCCTCTACCTCCTCTGTCTATTATGAAGCATGTTGCATATACTGCTGTTCTATAAAGGAAAGACATTATAATGACATATACATTTACTGACCTGTTGTGTTCCCTGTTGAAGCTGTTATGGAAGAGATAATTATACAATGAGGAATAAACACTTGCAGTCTTATCTAAAATATTTGGCAAATACCAACTTTACCACATGGGACAGAATAAGCCACAGCCTGCTCCACATAACCCCTGATGCACCTATACTGCACCCACATGGACACTTAAACATTGGGACATCCATGTGTATGACGCTAATGATACTATATAATATATATTTTCTATTAATAACTACAGTAATTATTTTATATCTACAAAATGCTCAAGCAGCGATTCTGGTGAGTAATAACATCTGCATTCGGTTCTGGATCAGGATCAGGTGTAATTGCATGATAATGCGCATACTGAACACTGAATACATGACTGCACTCCTTCCCTTCAAGAATTGCTCTTCAGAACACAAGTGGTCTCAGCACCAGTCATATTCAGGTCTGGATCACCAGCAAAAGCATGCACAGTGCGATATTACGCAGAGGCATGCTACACCATCCGCTGTCCATTCACCTCTGGATCAGCCCCTATGTGGCCTCTCAGTCTTAGAGGGTTTGTGTTTCCCATGAAAATATAAATTTACCAGCTATAGACTTGTAAAATGTCTTATACCAGACGCAGTCACTTCAACCTTCACTTTCATCAATGTGTTTTGTATTATATGAGGATGAGACGCTCACTGACCTGTTGTGTTTAGTGATGTAGGACCAGATTCAGAATTAAGAACGTCTGGTAACTTACGCACGCAAAATGCATAAATGGAGTGATTTCTATTCAGGACGCATGTGCAGACCATGGAGATACGAAGCGTAATTGGAAAGATGCGTAAGTAATTTCCGCACGCAAAAAAATCCGTACTAACATAAAAGATTGGACGGATTATTAATTAGTAGGCGTCAATCGGAATGCAAATAGCAAAAGATAGGCGTGGTAATGCAGAAAACGTGCGGTTATATATGCGAACGTTTAACTTCCGTCACATATACGCACGCTAATGATAAGGCTGCTTTCACAACGCGGAAGTGTTCCGAAATTTATTCATTTTGCAAAACGTACGTATTTTGTATGAACGTACGGATCTATTACGAACGCACGGAAAACACTCTTAATTCTGAATCCGGTCCGTAGTCACTTCTGGATAAACAGAGAATATTGTGTAAAGCATACAAAACACAGATATGGGATTTAAATATCGACTTATCACCTTATGGGACTAACTGTAATTAGAAAACCAGGGCTGTTGGCAGGTACATTGTAATGTATGGAAACACTGAGATAATTGAGGGGTGAGATGGAAACATTACAGAATAAACAACAATATAAAGAAAATTAGCATTTAGAGAAAGTTTACAACAATCCCCATGATGGCTGGATTCGGGAGCTGCTCTCGGACTTGTACAGCTGGGCTCAGATAAAGCTTTCTCAGTGACAATACTCATTTTGAGACATAGTGGGAGAACTAGATTACAACCCATTAGTGACTCATTGAAAATCTTTTTATTTACCACTAAGCAGCTGCTGGCTGTCTGCAGAGATCCGACAATAAAGCTGAAATCACCTATTAAATTCACAGAATGGCTCATACATTGAATGGGTGATGTCAGTTCCATTGTCTGATTTCTTTAGGAAGCCAGTAACTGCTTAGTGGTAAACAAAAGTAGCCAGTAGCTACTAAATGGTAAGTAAACAAAGTTTTAATGATTTCTGAAGCCCTATTCAACTTTCCCCAGCAGATGGCCCATCTAAATCATGTATGGCATCATTTTCCCTGATTTTGGGAAAGGTTTAACTGAGCACAACCAGCCACGGCCTCATTATCGTCTCTTGCTCTAGTGTAACTGTATTTTCTGATGTAGAACAATGAAATGATCACTGACCTGTTGCGTTTGGAGATGAGGTCACTGCTGAATAAACATAAAAAAGATGGTAATAAACACAATAACTTATTGAGTTGCATAGAGACAAAGTATGACAGCAGATAAGATAATAACTATTCCACTTACCATCCATTTTTCTATTAACGACTTAACCAGTTTATCAACTATAATTCCACTTATCAACTTCTCTAAGTAATATTTCCCTATATTTCTCTAAACCTGCTCCCCTTCAATGTCAGTATATACCGCTGCATTCTAATACTTCTTTTCATTTGAAGAAGAGCTACTTCCTGTTGTGTTCCACTAAACTGCCCCCTAGTGTCTAGCTCTGTTCTTTTCTTGTGATACCCATTACTAGGCATCTTTCAGCTGCCCCCTAATATCTAGCTATGTTCCTTACTTGGGATACCCAATGCTGGGCTTTACTAGACTGTTTCCAAGGGTCTAACTCTTTTTCTGTCCCGTGAAAACCATTGATAAGACCCACTATACTGCCCAAGTGCTTAGTGCTGTCCCTTATTTGCGATACACCTTGCTAGGCTCCACTAGACTGCTTCCTTGTGCCTAGCTCTGTTCCTTACTTGTGATACCCATTGCTAGGCTCCTTTAGACTGCCCCCTGCTGACTAACTCCACTAGACAGTGTCTAAATTTGGAATTGCCATCATTCACTATCCACTATTATGAAGCATTATACTTTATACTGGTATTATGTAAAGGAAAGAAACCTGTTGACCTGTTGTGTTTCCTGTTGAAACTGTCATGAATGAGATATTTATAGAAAGGCAATTAAATATATACAATTATATCTAAAATATTTGGTAACAGCTGGGACGCAGTAAACCACAGCCTTCTCCACATACCCCCTGATACACCCATGCTACACCCACATGGACACTTAAATATTGGGACAGCCAAGTGTATGATACTGATAAGTATACATCACCATACAAGAACTGCTCTGAAATGACTGCTGTAAGGACCAGAATTATCACATAGCTTAGCTCTGTCCTCTACTGGACCCCCTTTCCCATCTCTGCCAGCAGAGGATAGCACTAGGCTGTCATCTGCAGGTAATGGATTAATAATTAGCGATCAGTACTCATAGACTGAGCGTTCACAAGCCCCTGGCATCTGCCAGATAGAGGGGTCAACTCTCCCCCCCTTCCCAAGCTCGGTCCTCGCCTCCTTGCTATGTTGCATTGTCTGTCTACTTCTGTTCCTCCATATGGCCCCTAATATAACAGTAGGTTCCCCATTACACATTTCCTAAACATTATATAAGAGATAATACATATAAGAGATTCACTAACCTGTTGAGTTTGGTGAATTAGTCATTGCTGAATAAACATAAAACATTTCTTGTAAATGCAGGTACATACATATATTACATTATGATAACTTACACCGCTAGAGTGTTACGCATAGTTGCTAACTTTCCCTGGGAATGAAGAAGACTCTCTGAAGAATGGATGATCTCCCTGACTAAATGAAGAGTGGGTGATCTCCCTGACTCTCTGAAGAATGGGTGATCTCCCTGACTCCATGAAGAGTGGGTGATCTCCCTGACTCCCTGGAGAATTGGTGATCTCCCTGACTCCATGAAGAGTGGGTAATCTCCTTGACTCCCTGAAGAGTAGGTTATCTCCCTGACTCCCTGAAGAGTGGGTGATTTCCCTGACTCCCTGAAAAGTAGGTGATCTCCCGACTCCATAAGGAGTAGGTGATCTCCCTGACTCCCTGAAGTGGGTGATCCCCTGCTCACCCTCTTCAAGGAATGTCCATGAGTCTCCAGAAAATCATGCATAGTTCCCAGTATCCCGGGAAAGCTGGCAAATCTCCCACAATGAGATTAAAGTCGTGATCTAAAGCAAATTGATTCCTCCAGTCCCGCCCCCCTGCCTATCAATACTGTAAGCCCTATTGTTACTAAGCATAGGTGGGGCCTGATGAAGTGCTTTACATCATCAAACCCTGTCCATTCCTAGTAACAGCATAACTGTGCCATTGATAGGCAGGGGACGGGGTCATCAAGCCCCTCCCCCATCCCCTGGAGGGAAAGTCTTGGAAACCTTGCAATAAGGATGTATTCAGTGACAACGAAACAATCAGTGGATACTGATGCTGCCGTTTTCATTGTGAAATAGGTTTCCTGGTAGTGATGGACAGGCCCATGGATGGAGCTATTCACAGGACACAGCCATGGACCCTAATGGACCTGATTCACACGTAAGAGTGAGTTAGGTGCGTGCAGATGAGCACCAAACTCACTCCTCCAGCCCCTACCCGCCCTCCCCAGCTAATCTAAATACCCCCCCCTCCCACTCCTGTCTAAAAACACCCCGAGGCGGCATAATGCTGCCTCTTTCTACGGATCAGGCATTACGCCTCTTTTTACGTATGTCACTGCGTGCAGTCTGTAAAGTAGGTAATTTCGGACCTATACGCACTTAAGAAGCCGCAGCTCTTTAAGTGTGAATCAGGTCCTATGTCATCGTGCCTAAAAATACGCACGGAAATCGCCATGAACACAGTTCTCTGAATACAGCCCACAAACTCCACACAGATAAAGCCTAGTCTGGAAATTAAACTCATGATCTCAGCGCTGTGAGACACCAGTGATACTCACTGAGCCACCATACTGCCCACTAAGCCTGCTAAGCAGCAGAGTCCTGGACACAGTCATTCTAGTCCAGTGCTTCTCAACCTATTTTGCTCCATTTCCCTTCCCGAAACTGTCTAACTCAAATGGTGCATTCCAAATAATATGCATATATTTATGAAAATCTTTTATTTTATTTTTTTCTATTTTAGTGCATAGACATTTATTTGGATCATTTTTTATAATAGAGTTTTACAAATTTAATAGCAAATAGAAAATGTTGATAGTTTCCAAAGCTTGAATAAAATTAGTTTTTATTTATAGTCAGAACTAATTACTTACCAGACTAAAGTTACTAAAGCATACTTCAATAAACAAAAAGTTCAGTAGAATGCCAGGGTAATGTCATTTATTTTATTCAATGAAGATTACAGTCAATGAGAAACATTGTTAGATAGAGTAAGTGTCTGAGAGAAATCTAAGCGCCGGGTCTTTGAGTCTTAAAAAGACACAACGCGGGTCATTTTCAGCCTCCAAGCTGCATGTTCAAGAACTGATTTTAATCTGTGACATTCAATGGCATTACTATTATAGCTTAATCCCTCCACTCCTGTTACTATAACCACCATGTGTATCAGATCATAATTATCTCTATATTATGCTCCATAAGTCTCTCCCAGTTATTTATAGTACATCTCTCCTTTGTGGCCCTCTAGGCCAGATTTTGTCAACCTGTGACTCGCTAGGTGTTGAAAAACTACAAGTCTCAGCATGCTTTAACTGCATAAACATAGCTAATACCTGACAAGGCATGCTGGGATTTAAAGTTTCATAGCACCTGGAGATTCACAGGTTAGCTAGGCCATCTCTAGGTATTAGTCTGCCCCCTAGAGTCCAAAGCTGGAACTGTTTCATTGGAACTTACAGTTTCACTCCACTTCCCATCATAATTATCTCTATATCATGCTCCATAAGTCTCTCCCAGTTATTTATAGTACATCTCTCCTTTGTGGCCCTCTAGGCCAGATTTTGTCAACCTGTGAGTAACTAGGTATTGAAAAACTAGACTAGATTTAGACTAGAGTCTAAATCTGGAACTGTTCAGTGGAACTTACAGTTTCACTCCACTTCCCCTATATGATTTTACTTGTCATTATGCAATCAAGTGTTGGTATATAAATGTGTTAAGATGGTGTTAAGTAAACTTACTGACCTGTTGTGTTTCCTGTTGAAGATACTGTGAAAGAAAGAAAAATAACATTAATAAAACAGATACAGTAACTTTAACCATCTTCTCATAATTTGAGAAATTTAATGGGGTGGATCCAGACCTACGGGCTAGTTACGTTACAACGCGTAGCGTATTTATGGTAGCGTAATTACTATGCACTCACCTCGGTTGTATGTACTTTGGCCATTTTACACGGCCCAAACCCGACCTTAACTTTTCATAGCGTAAGTACTGACTTAGGTAATGGATTTACATAAGTGACGGTCAAACCCAGCCTATACTGCCCGATTTAAATGCCTCGCTCCGCCTCCAAAGCATAATTACGGGTGTCGTATTGATGCCCGGCCCCTTCGTTTGTATTTACGCTGATGGTATGTAAGTTAGGAGTTACGTGGTGTAACATCTGCGCAGTAAATACAATACGTACTTAGCTTAGGATCGTGTCCTATATCACATTTACATTTATGGATGTAAGGCTGATACAGAGTGTAAGAGTTTGGGCAAAACTGTTGCAAGTGTAGTCCATGGTTTCCGACTCTCCTGGAATATCCATCCTGGAGACTCCCGAATTCGTCCAGTTCTCCCAATACTCTCCTGGAATATCCCCTCCTGGAGACCCCCGAATTCATACAGTTCTCCCGATACTCTCCTGGAATATCCCCTCCTGGAGACTCCCGAATTCGTACAGTTCTCCCGATACTCTCCTGGAATATCCCCTCCTGGAGACTCCTGAATTCATACAGTTCTCCCGATACTCTCCTGGAATATCAACTCCTGGAGACCCCCGAATTTGAACAGTTCTCCCAATACTCTCCTGGAATATCCCCTCCTGGAGACCCCCGAATTCGTACAGTTCTCCTGATACTCTCCTGGAATATCCCCTCCTGGAGACCCCCGAATTCGTACAGTTCTCCCGATACTCTCCTGGTATCCCGGGAGAGCCGGCAAATCTCCTGCAGGGACTACGTTTCCCAAATATAGACTTATAAAATGTTTAACACCAGATACGGTCACTTGAAACGTCTCCCTGTCACTTGTGAGAACGGGGCGGTCACTGACCTGTTGTGTTGGATGGAGATGATGTCACTGCTGAATAAACATAAAATATTGTGTAAATACACACAGACACCATTTACCTTTTAATACATTAATGAATTTAGACCACCGGAAGGTGGCAGTTCGCCTCTCCCATGATCTGTCTTTTCAGCAGATCACTTTGTGACAAGAAAGAGTTCAACGGCAACAGTTAGGTTATCTTCATCCAAACCCTTCAACCATCCCTTTCCTACAGCCTAAGCTTAACCCCCACCTTTCTGCAGCCTATCCTTAGCCCTCCCCTAACCCTAACCCTCCTCATCCCGCAGCTTAACCTTAACCCATTTCTCTCACCAGCCTAACCCTAACCCGGAATGGGAACCTTGTCAAAATATGAACATTGCACATTGTCCCCATTCCACTTTAGAAATGTCTTAAGATGGTGTTAGGTAAATTTACTGACCTGTTGTGTTCCCTGTTGAAGATGCTGTGAAAGGAAAAAATATAAAATGTAAATAACAGACACAGTGACTTCACCCTTCCTCCTATAACTTGTCTGTGTTTAATAAGAATAAGACATAAAAGGACTGAGTCACATGTACATTACTGACCTGAGGTGCTTGCTGTTGATACTGTTATAGAACAAAAAGGTAAAAAATAACAATGAATTAACAGGAATCTAATCATAGCACGGGATCCAGACCTGTGAGCGCTTTACGTACATATGGAATTCTGAAGTTCCACATGTAAAAGGACAATACAATCCTATAGTGCTCCACGTACGGAACTTAAGGAGTTTAAGTGTTCTGAACCCTACATTAACTTTTCCACAGGTAACGAAATGCCTTGTGCACGGAAGTGCCAGCTTATACTGTACAATTTATATTCCCCCTCCCCTGCCCAAATTGTGTATCTATGAACGTATGCTGCCACACCCCTTGTACGGAATGCTGAATATTCAGAACACAAGACCTGTACATTCAGAGTTCCGATATGTAACTGACAATATTAGTTCTGAATCCGGTCCATTGTTACTATGACAAATATAGAAATTTTCCATATAAGGAATTTGGCCACAGTTGAGCAGCGCTATGATCAGCATTGATCACATCCAATCTGTAATTTGGGCACCAACTAATGGCCAGAGTAAATGAGAGCATTGTCACCTTCACTATTCAGAAACTGCGCCCATTTGAGTACGTGCAGAAGATTCTCCCCTTACACCCTGTGTTATCTCTGTTAAAGTCTCGCATGGTTTGTGGTTCTCCAGTAAAGATACATTTCCCAATTAGAGACTTATTATTTTACACCAGATGTCATCAGTTCATACGTCTCCCTGTCACTTGTGTTATATTGTGTTCTGTGAGAACGGGGCGGTCACTGACCTGTTGTGTTGGATGGAGATGATGTCACTGCTGAATAAACATAAAATATTGTGTAAATACACACAGACACCATTTATCTATTAATACATGAATGAATTTAGACCACCGGAATGTGGTAGCTCGTCTCTCCGATGATCTGTCTTTTCAGCAGATCACTTTGTGGCAAGAAAGAGTCCAACGGCGAAAGTTAGTTTGTCTTTATCCTAACCCTAACCCTTCAACCATCCCTTTCCTGCAGCCTAACCTTAACCCATTCCTCTCCACAGCCTAACCCTAACCCAGAATGGGTACCTTGTGAAAATATGAACATTCCACATAGTCCCCGTTCCAATTTAGAAATGTGTTAAGATGATGTTAAGTAAATTTACTGACCTGTTGTGTTTCCTGTTGAAGGTGCTGTGAAAGAAAGAAATATAAAATGTATGTGGGGAGAACAGGTGTAATAGTAGACCTGAGGAACCCCATGTTACAGTGTGAGAGGAGCTAATGAATTATCATTGTTTTACGTGCGGGGAAAATTATTTACTTTTGCACAAAGAACCCTCAGACATCGCTTTATGTTTAACCTGTAAATTAGAGTTAGAGCTTGGAGGCGTCACCTCACCTCTCGACTCTAATTCTGTTTTCACTGTTTATATTTGCCTTTCCTTTCAGTTGGAATTGGTTTTGCTCTTGTCTACACTTGCCCCTGTTTTGCCCTTACTCCCAAACTCTGGATTTACCCCTTGTTGTGTCTTCTGTTGATGCTGTTACTGTATGGAATAAGTGAGAAAATAGGAATTTTTTCATATATTTCCTTGAAAACCATTCCATATTACACTGTAGTCCCTTCCAGATTACTTAAACCTATTGTACTACTCTATAATCTATAGCCTTGATAAGTGTAATTTTGCACATGATCTCTGTAACTTGTCTCCATAAGACTCTTCAATACCTGGTGTTGCAATTGCCCTCTAATATACAATGCTATGTGCTACTTTTCCCCCAAGTGTCCGGCTCTGTACTTCACTCACACACTGCAAAACTCCACTACAGTGCCCCTTAGTGTCATAAACTGAAATGACATCCTTTTACACCCACTGGACAGCCATACACAATGGGTAAAAATATGACATATACAGTTACTAACCTGATGTGCTTAAATGAATTAACAGGAATTTAATCATAGGATGGGATCCAGACTTGCGAGGACTTTATGTATGTACGGAAAAATATATGAGGACAACACCCCCCTTCGGTTCTCCCTCTCACGTACGGAACTTAAGGAACTTAATTGTTCAGAAACTTACCTTAACTTTCTGCACATAATGCTGTGTATATGAAATGCTTTGGCACATGAAAGTCCCTAACCCAGCTTATACTGTACAATTTAAATCCCCCGCCACCCACCCAAATTGTGTATCTGTGAATGTTCATTTCCACACCCCATGTACGGAATGCTGAATGTACAGAATACAAGATCCATACATTCCAATGTCACTTCAATCATGTCTCTATCACTTGTATCATGAAAAGGAGAGAATCACTGACCTGTTGTGATGGATGATGTAGCTACTGCTGAATAAACAGATGTAAATACACATTTGAGGGATATTTATATACTTAAGAACTTTTGTGGGACAGAACTTGCTCCCATGCCCCTCATTTCCAAAGCCCCATGCTACCCCACCAATAATCCTATAACGCCCAGGTGTTTAACCCTTACATAACCATTCATTTCTCAGTCTCTCACCTATTGTCTATATCTGTAGCTAGACTGCCCCCCGGTGGGGTGGGCGGTGGGTTTAATTTATACAGTAAGGGCAGGTTCAAAGGCTTCAAAGGCAGATCAGCGGTCGTATGGGGACATAAGGAAGCCTTATGGCGGTGTATCTGCTGCAAAGTCCACACAAGAGAAGGATCTGACTGGGGGGGGTGAGTTCACTCCCCTCTTCTGTGCTGGAGAGTACAGGCTGGGAAGATATTGTGTGATTGGAACAATAATCGTCAGAAAAAACTCCAGTGTGTTTACAACAAACAATGAACACAATATTTATCATGTTCCCTATATACAGGTTTATATATTGTTATTCAGTAGCCTTGCCCCTCTCATTTGTATCACGGCATTTGTGAGTTATAGAACAAGGTGAGGATCACTGACCTGTTGTATTTGGAGATGCAGCCACTGTTAAAAAACAAGAAAGTAATATATAAGTTAAACACACACATATGTATTAGATGATTACTTCAGGAATATATGACACTAAGGGCTACATTTACACAGATTAGCGCAGCGAGCCTGGCACTATCGTGGCCCATATTTGCAAACACTTACCTCTCCGGCGAGGTCCCACGATGGCCAGCGAACCTTTCACCGACATCGTTCGGCCTCACTCGGAGACCAAGTCCCGGCGCATGTGCAGTAGCTGCCTTTTGGGACTTGTAAAATTTCAAGTCCTGAAAGGCAAAAACGTGCACCGGGATCCCGAGACAAAAGCACCGCCCGGACAGGTAAGATTTTACTTTCTTTCTCTTTTCTTTTTCTATCTTTGAAGAAATGTCTTTGTGATTTGATGATTCATTAAAAAATATATATAATGAGAACCGGTGTTTTCTAATATGATTATGGTTGTGTTTCGTTGAGTTACATTGGCCAATGTTCCAGATAGATCTTCATCAACGTGGAAATGGCCTTTGCCTTGTGTAATGTAACAATCTTTTACTTGGTTTAGCACCTAACTCACCCATCCTGCCCCTATCCCCCCCTTATCTATCCATGCAATGTCCACACGGACAGTGCCTCCCCCCACCCTCCCCAGCTAATCTAAATCCCTCCCACTTCTACCTAAACACACCCCGTGTCATCATTACTCCGCCTCTTTCTACTGAAAATACTCTGTGCGGTCTTTAAAGACCTAATCTTATTGGATCCACAGGTGGTACATACTATATCCCTTATCTTGTACGCACTTTTACGTTTCCTAAACCCAACCTTAACTTTTGAAAGTGTAACTACTGACGTAGGAAATCCTTCACGTGCGTAGGTGTCTAAGCGCGCCCATACTGTACGACCTAAATGCCTCACCCCGCCTCCGAAGCGTAATTACGGGCGTCGTATGGATGTCACGCCCCTTCATTCATAGTTGCGCTGTTGATACTAGGCTGGTATGTACGTTCAGAGTTACATGGCTTAACATCTGCCGGGTGAACGCGCAGTACATCCAAAACAGCATCTTTATGTCACCGGCTAGCGTACTTATTCTGGATCTACCCCGTATATAGTAATACATTGTGGCACACACACATTTGCCTAAATGGAGGCAAAAAAAAAAAATATGCTCAATACACTGTCAGTTTAGATGCCGGAGATGGGCACTTGCATGTTGGGATCTTAAGTGACGTGGTAGCGTTCATTTAAGATCCTAAGTGTCAGTCCTCGCCCACTTTCTCTCATTTCCCTGCCTCCCCCCGCCCATTTCCATGCAAATCCTTAAGATCTTAAAGATTCGCTGCACTTAAGATCTTAAGTGCTTGCGTGCGATTCAAACTTACGCTCTTAGCGAATTTACGCTCCTAACCGCTACGTAGACGGCGTTGCACTATTACTACGCATGCGCAGTTTTGCGAATTTTCTAGGATCTTAAATATGCGCTCCTAAGTGCCGTGGAAATCGCATCTCTGAATCAGCCCCAATATCCTTGAGAAGGAGGTACAGTAGTCATCACATATGCAGAATGTTTATAAAATAGATTGCACAAATGAAAAAACCCACATAGAGCATCAGTAGAGGTACCCCAGTCACCAATCGTATTATATACAAAACAAAAACAAAATATCTACACACAAATTAATGTGCATGACATATTAAATAAAAAATTCCTCATGGTTAATAAACTGGGGAAAGGTGAAAATATAAACCCCTCAGTTGCGACATTAGAGATATACCAATTGATAATCAATAATGGAATTAAAAATTCATATCCACACATTCATTCATGCCCCCTGGATATAGCGTTTGGAGCAGATGGATCCAATACGCTTCTCTGGAGCACAGGCGTTGGAATCTGTCACCTCCCCTCGGTGTGGAGGGCATGGATTCAATCCCTAAGATGGTAAAACAAGCGGGATTGGATCCACAACACTTTGCGAAATGCGTGGCCACACTGCTTTTGGGGTTTTTGTTGATGATATTCCGCCTGTGCTCCAGAGATCTCAACCTAAGGGGGCAAGTGGTACGTCCAACGTATTGTACACCACAGCTACAGTTCAAGAGATAAATCACATAAGAACTGTTGCAGTTGATAAATGTGGTAATGGGGTATATGGAATGGGTTTTAAAGGACTTAAATTCTTTGGCTCTATGAACAATATGTGAACATGTAAGGCACCTATTGCTCCCACACCTGAAGCACCCCACTATTTGGGGCAGGTTCCATTTTTCCAACACAGATGTTTTATGATTAGAAACTAAATCCGAACGTGGTTTACAGAAACTGGGCGCTAAATAATTCCCTAGGTTTTTAGCCCTCTTGAAAACTACTTGTGGATGAGATGACAAACAGGATTTTAAAATTGGATCATATAATAAGGTTTGGTAGTTTTTCTTAATAATATTTGTGATTTTTCTTGCTGCACAATTGTAACGAGTAACAAAAGTCGGAAATAGTTGTTTAACCTGTTTCTCATTAGAAGTAGAGGTGGATGCAGATTTACATCTAGGTATAAGTAAGGAGGATCTATCCATCACCACCACATCCTGAAATGCTTGAGTAAGAAGAGGATCAGGGTAAGACCTTGTTTGAAAAGTCTTAACTAGATCCTCTGCCTGTGTTACAAATGAATCCAACGTGGAACAGTTGCGCCTAAGGCGGCGCAGCTGGCCTTTGGGAATGTTAGTGAGCCAAGTGTTTTTATGATTGCTAGTAAAATCAATGAAATTGTTACAATCAACTGGTTTATGATAAGTTTGTGTACTGATAGTCTGATTTTCTATTTTCACCGTTATATCCAAAAAGTTGATTGTGACTGGATGTGCCTCCATAGTAAAACTCAAATTAAAAGAATTAGAGTTTAAACCCTCAACAAAGTCTCTCACCTCACCCTCCGTTCCATCCCAAATCATAAACAGGTCATCTATGTAACGGCGATAGAGTACCAGCACATATTGAGCCCAGGGATACATCACGGAGGAGGAACCACTTAGCCAGCAGCCTGTCCAGGAGGTCTGATCAACCCCCTTGGTACAGATTACCTGGGCTTTTTGCCGTCACCACGCTACTTAGCACAGCTCGCGTGCTATTGGGAGTATCAGAGGGAGCTATACATCTACCTATTCCCGCTTGCTGCGGGCAACTCTATTGAGCTTGGAGTCTGGTCTCTGACACCGCTATGCCAGCTATTTGACGGTCCGAATTGGACTTGTACTTCGGCCAGTCATACCACTCTCCTCACTATCTGACTGCCTCATACCCAAAGGACACGTGAGTTTTTCAGTGCAAGTGTCGGCAATACTCTAACACGTTTCCTCCCCTCTGCATGATTGTTTTAACAAAGCTGTAGTTCACATAGGCTCTTGGTACAGAGATTTTATGGACTCTCCATGTGCATTCCAACGGCTGTATTATCTTCAGAGGCAACTTTTTGTCTCCAGCGGTCCTAAGTGAAGTGTCTCTGAGTCAAGACATTAGTTACATTCGATAATATTTTGCAACATTGTGCCCCTTCAATAATTACCACTCTGCTGCTAAACTTAATGTATTATTTGAGTTTTTTTAGATTGTATTTTTGAGTTCTAATAAATATTTTGTATTTTTAATATACCTGTCGAGTTCCTATTGTTATTTTCTAGCGCATCACCCTTCTTTTTTATTATTTCCCCTTTCCACAGATTGGCAGTTACTGTGTGGGAGATAGCGCTCTGAATATAACTTTTTTATTTTTTATTTTACAATTCACACCAGCCCACCAAGCTCGAGTTAGATTTTCTTTCTCTATACTTATTACATCCCTTGTCCTGTGGGGAGACCTGGTACTTATTACATCCCTTGTCCTGTAGAGAGACCTGGTACTTATTACATCCCTTGTCCTGTAGGGAGATATGGACTCCTAGGGGTCCCTGAGGATTGAGTTTGGGAAATGCTGATTTAGAACGTTTCAGCTGCACATTGCGGGCCGTATTCAGAGAACCGTTTTCTTAATGTACCCAATTACACGCACGGCCGGAGCAAAGAAACACCCACCAACACCCCCGACACTCCCCTCTCCCGGACGTGTTGGTGACTTCACGAGTCCCTAGACCATTCTATTCTTTCCGAGCGTATATGTGCTCTGTCCATGCGCAGCTTTATAATCGCGCCTCCATGCGCTCATTTAAATGGCTCCACCCACCCACTTTTATGTAAATTTTCAAGTACAGATTTTTACGCCACCCATCGGCACGTATGTCCCCAAGTGCGATTCACATGCCTGTGCCTAAAGCACTTACAGACGTATATTGAACGTAACTTACGTAAATTAGGTTACTACGCATGCGCAGGTGATCCGATCTTAAAAAAGGCACCCTCTGGGTTCTCTGGATACGGCCCTCCAGGTCTGCATCCCTTGTCTCTCTGATACGCTTCATTCTTTTTATTCTATAATATGAGGACCGGATATTTACTGACCTGTTGTGCCGGATGATGATGATGATGATGATGATGTCCCTGCTGTAAAAGTTACAAAATGGGATGTGAAGAAACACAAAACAGACACTTTGTAAAAAATAGCTTTCACGTAATTATGAACCTGCTGCACACAGTCATTACTTTTTGAGTTCTCCCCCAATTTCTTAATCTTGACACAATTTCTACTAACTACCATCTCTACGAACCCCTAACTCCCAGTGTACATTGTTGGCCTTCTCCCTTTTTAATTTGCTCGCATGCGGCCGGATCCAGAACTACGTCCGTCTTCCATAGACGGACGTAATTCACTGAACAATAGCTACTGCGCATGCGTAGTAGCTATTGTACGTAATCTGCGTATCGTTTTGATACGTAGATTGCGTATATGCGGTCTAAAAGACTACATAAACGCAATCTACGTATCGTAACGAACGTAGTTCTGGATCCGACCCATGCTCTGTAAGGTTATACAAGTAACTAAGAATTTACCAGTCTCCTAGAACATAATGAACGCTTTAACCGGATTCTTCTAGTGTCTCTCTGGCTGCTTCCAGTGTCCAAAGCTTAAAAGCCTCACAGGAACATAGGGCCCGATCCAGACCTACGCTCATGCCGCAAGCGTATTTACCACGAGCGTATTTACAATGCACTCCCACTGACACTCCCCTCGGTCCATCGTAAATACACTGCCTTACGCTCCCGGAACCCTGCCTTAACTTTTTATGTCGTAAGTACGCTGGTTCGTAAATACGCACTGATCGTAAGTGATCGTAACTGCCTTAGCATGCCCATTCCGTAATCTAAGCGTACTTACGGCTTTCATAACATAAACACGCCCTCTCAATCGTAAATACGCTGTTCGTACGGGCGCCCGTTTTGTAACTATGATAACCTGACCGTAATAGCATGAAGTTGTCACTGTGCGCATGTGCACTTAGTATTTACTGCCGTTTTTACGCTTACGACCGTCGCAAATACGCTAATGAGCGTAGGTCTGGATCGGGCCCATACTGTATATAACGCATTTTTATTTAAAGTTAAGTATTTAAATGGATCAACATTCCCTATGTTTAAACTGGAGAATCCTGCTTTTAATTTTACCCAAATAATCCCATGGCTCTGCTTATATTTTTAGAAAGACAATATTTTTGACATTTAAGTTAATATTGCACATTAAAAGAAAAAAACAAACAATACACAAAAAAATATAAAAATCAATGTATCTAAGTAGGCAATTACGCTCAACAAATTCCAGGACATAACATGACCCTTCCCTCAATTAAAACATAGAAGAAAAGAACAATGGTGTAACTACAGCAGAATAAACATAAAATGTGTTAAATAAACATAAAACACACACACGCTCAAAGATGATCATAAACTTAATCTACTTTATTGCTGTGTGTAGTCTGATTACTTTTCTTGACTTTTGCTCAATGTCTAGATATTATCGCTTTACTTAAACATGTACACAAAGGAGATTGGAGAATAATGATGGTTATGGCTACGTAAATATAGCACCGGTGATGGTGCTGATTTCACTTTAGGGTGGAAGAGTAAGGCAATTTTTTGATACTTTAGAAAAAATTCAAGTAATTTCCCCTATATTGATGGAGACTAATGAAAATGTGGACACCTGAATGCACACATGAGAAGATTACTGCGGGTGATCAGGATAAACTGGACACCACAATGCAAATCACCAGTAATCAATTCTCTTTCACTGTGTATTTCAAGTTAAACTGATCATCTACCTTATGTTTTAATAAAATACGAAAGTCTGAGCGTAAGGACCTTGGGGTAGATCCAGAACTACGTGTGCAATATGTTTCCACGCGTAACGTATTTTAGCACGTGTATGTTCTATACACACCCCTAGGCAAACCCCTTAAAGCAAACGGCGTTTTGTCCCTTGCCTGCAGCCCTGAGACCATCCACAAATAAGACTGCAATTCATACTTATATGCTTATTTTAAACTGCTTTTTGGTACGCAGCCATTTTTAAGGATTTAATTAAAAGGGGCTTTTATTACACAAGGATGATGCACTGTCTTTCTATGATTTTATTTTCTATGTTGCTCGTGCTTGTTGCTGAATTGCAAAAGGAATTACTACGTGCTACAGACACAAGGGGCCTGATTCAGAGGCTGAAAATAAGAACTTAAAGTTACACCTGGGCTAAACCATGTTGATTTCAGGGGAGTCAAATTTCATTTGTTGCAACAGTATTATAGTTAAAAGGTGATGTTTCCCAGCTCAAGTCTAATTAGCAGTTTAAAAGTGAAGCTGATCAGGTATCTGTGTGCAATAAGTAAAAGCAAAGCATTCTCCCTGCATGCATAGAATAAAATTAACCTGACTCCCCCTGAAATCAACATGGTTTTGCCCAGGTGTAACTTTAAGTTCTTATTTTCAGCCTCTGAATCAGGCCCAAGGTGTCGTCTGGTACGCTCATATATATAATTATTGTACCTGCACATATCATTTTCATGATATTATAACCCCAGGTGTTGGAAGCACTGTTGTAATCGGTAATTACTGTAATTTCCCTATACTGTGGGTGTGACCCATTTCTGTCCTAACATACTACACTTAAAATTTCCCCTTTTTAGTCTTTTCATTATTTTATTCTTTCCACCGCAATTTCTCTATCCCGACAATATTGGATTTATATTGTATCTATAATTATCATAACCACCGGTATCTGAGGCGCTCCAGTCATCTCAAGTTACCTTTTCCCATGATCAGTAATATGTTTATGATTTACATTAACTTCCTGACACTTGCAAGTTCCATAGGGCTACCTTAACTATCCGTGCAATGACCGTATGAACATTGCCTCTCCCCCACCCTCCCTGGCTAAACGAAATAACTCCCCCCTTCCACTTCTACCTAATCCCTCGCCAAGGAGTCATTACGTCGCCTCTTTCTATTAAAAAAAAACTTTTGAAAGACCGTACAGAGGCAATCACATACCGAACTGGTAAATAAATTGCGTACACATGCGTGGTAGATCCTTTACTAAGGAATATGTATATGGGCCAATCTCATCAAACTGAAATCTAGATTATTTTATTGGACCATAACCTACGTTATCTCACCAGACCATACACAAAGGGCCTGATCCAGACCTACGATCATGAAATGCTCGTGTGCGTAGCATATTTACGCCATCGTCCCTCCGATGCACTCCCCTAGGCACTCCCCCTGTTCGAACTTACTTTTGCCATCTTACCCTACCCTAACTTTTCAAGCCATGGTAATGCTCCTTGCGTAGTTACGACACTTAGCACGCCCATACTGTACAATTTAAATGGCTCACCCCGCCCTCGGTGCGTATTTATGGATTTCGCATGGCAGGCTCGGCCCCCTCGAGCGTAGTAACGAAGCAGGTACACTCAAGGGGCCTGATCCAGAACAACTCATCGGAGCGAATTTACACGTGGCGAAGACGTAAAATCACCTATTTCTAAGTACTGCGCATGCGCACCATAGAAAATACGCTCATTAGCGTAGCGTAATTGTGAACGTATGGGCCATTCACGTATATTTGTCACGTAAATACTTACGTGTGGGCGTGCCAATTTTACGTGAGTCAACAATACGTTTGTTTTACGTGAAGTAGGTGGAGGTTTGTATGTAAAGTGTACAGTATGGGCGTGCTAAGCGGCGTACCTTCACGTAGTCTATACGTCCGTTAGCAGACGTACGCTGTTACGCGGAAAAAAGTTAAGGTAGAGTTTGGGAAGCGGAACTCTGTGAATTACGTACATTCAAGGGGTGTGCCTAGGGGAGTGTATAGAACATACGCGTGCTAAAATACATTACGCATTGAAACGTATTGCACACGTAGTTCTGGATCTAACCCAAGGTCCTTACGCTCAGACTTGAGCGAAACATCTGCCCCGAGTATGCGCAGTAAGTACAAACGTCCCTTTTTACGCTTACGACCATCGTAAAAACGCGCCCGAACGTAGGTCTGGATCAGGCCCAGGTAGTTTAACTCATAGTTCCATAGACTAATTTAACTCATCAGATCATAATTAAGAACATATATAATCAGACCATAGCCACGGTTATGTCATTAAACCATAATCTGGAAAATTTCATTCGAACCTTAACCTAGAGTATATCAACGACCATCAGACCATGATATATATTATTTTATCAAAACATAAGGTAGATGATCAGTTTAACTTGAAATACACAGTGGAAGAGAATTGATTACTGGTGATTTGCATTGTGGGTGCCCACTTCCAGTTTATTCTGATCACCCATAGAAATCTCCTCATGTGTGCATTCAGGTGTCCACATTTTCATTAGTCTCCATCAATATGGGGGAAATTACTTGAATTTTTTCTAAAGTATCAAAAAATTGACTTACTCTTCCACCCTAAAGTGAAATCAGCACCATCACCGGTGCTATATTTACGTAGCCATAACCATCATTATTCTCCAATCTCCTTTGTGTACATGTTTAAGTAAAGGTAAATATAATAAATCTATATTTGGAGTGACACTTCAAATATAATCCCACCAATTCCCTTAAAAGCAAAAAATAAAACAATCAAGGGATGCGCTATGGGTATAACCCACCAAGGTTTTATTAAAACTAATCACAAGCAAAATATAGGAGTCTAGTGCAACTAAGTGGAAACATTTAGACACTTTATACATGTGAGAGGCTGCTACATTTTATTAGATTGAGTAGGCTGAAACTATTAGCAGGCTGTATTTTAAATGTATCTAATATCATTGTGATTAATTTTAATATATCCATTGCACATCCCTTGATTATTTTAATATATTGTAATACATTGTGGAAGACAAATTTGCCTAGATATAAGTTAATATTTCAATTCACTGACACTCACTGATACTCTGGCTTTTTGTGTGGATGAGCAACTAAAGAAATAACAGGTAAATACAGCTGGGGTTAGATAAAGCTTTTTCAGCCATGATGCCTATTTTACAACATAGGGGGAAGCTAGATTGCAGCCCATTAGCAAATCATTAAAACTATGTTTATTTACCATTTAGCAGCTGATGGCTTTCTGCAGAGTTCAGACAATGGAGCTGATCCATTCACTGATCTCTGCAGGAATATATGATTTAGTTTTAATAGTTGTGCAAACGCCCCAGAAAGATCTTCATTAACCTGGAAACAGCATTTGTCTTGTGTATTTTAAGAAATCTTTACTTGATTTAGAACAATGTTTCCAATACTCAATTCTCAGGGTCCTCTAGCAGTGCAGATTTTCCAGATCTTCAGGCTGCAGCACAAGTGTGTTTGTAACTGACTGTTACATTGATCCATACATTGTACTCATTATATCCCTTGTTCTATATGGAGATCTGGAAAACATCGGCTCCTAGGGTCCCTGAGGACTGACTTTGGGAAACGCTGGTTTAAAACATTTCAGCTGCACATTGCAGGTTTACATCCCTTGTCTCTCTCATATACTTCATTCTTAGTATTCTATATTATATGATGATCAGATATTTACTGACCTGTTGTGCCGGATGATGATGATGATGTCACTGCTGTAAAAAACACAAAATATTATGTAAATTACCACAAAATAAACACTTTGTAAAAATATAGCTTTTACATAATTACGAACCTGCTGCACACAGTCATTACTTGTTTGGATTCTCCTCCAGTTTCTAAATCTGGACACAACTTACTATTAACCATAATATCTGTGAACCTATAACTCCCAGTGTCTGATATTGGCCATCTTCCTTGTTAACATGCAGTCATGCTCTATAAGGTTCTACAAGTAAGTAGGGCAATATCTGTCCTCTCCTAGAACACAGTGTCTGAGTTACCCATATTCTCCTCTTCACACCTCTCTGAGATCCATGTCTAGGCTTTATTAAGCTGCTCCACCCCTCCCCCACACTTCATTGTCTAAATCTATAATTGCCCATAGCAACATAGTTAATGCAGTTACATATAATGTACAGTATGTTTGGCAATTCTAAACAATCTCATCTGTGAAACTGGAGAATTCTGCTTTTAATGTTACCCAATCTGATGTTGGCCCTTAAAGTAATTGCAGTTAGAATATTCTATAGAGATTAGAGAACTCCACAAATATAAAACAATGATTTGTCTACAAAGCAGATAGCAGGGTTTTTTTTTATCAATTGAAATGCTTTAATTTTACGGCACAATAATCTATAACTGTAGATCTGCACACTTTAGATGGTTGTCTTAAGACTTTTAGATACACTATGGGGCATTTGCAAGTAGTTCTAATAATACACACATCCCTTGCTGGAAGACGGGAGATCAGACCCTTTAGCCTGTGTTCTGTAGGGAGACCTTTAAAACATGCACTGGTAGGGGTTTCTGAGGACCAAGTTTAGATAGACTTGACCAAAACCAACTATGAGCAACCCAAACCAACCTAGTTGTGGCTGCCTTAAGTTTGGAGAAGAGATTATGTGAAGCCAAATCTGTCCTGGATGCAAGGCAATAACATCAGCCTTGTCAATGCACAGGTCTCAAATGACAATATTTAGAGGGTGGTGGTAGAGGAGTGAGAGATGGGCTTTAAATTTGTGAGTTTAGAATATGTCATTTTGTTCAACTCTGAAAAGAGAGGAGTGTTCCATATTTTTGCCATTCCCAGGCACAGGAAGTATCTTCCCATAAGTTCTACTTTCTGCATTTTCACCCATTTTTTTTATAAGCAATTAATTGCATTTTGTATGTCATTTTATTATAATTTTTGCATATAAGCATTGTAATCTCATATTTAATATCAATTAATAAGTTCATGTCTCTCTGTCCTTATGAATTCACATTTCAGATCAGCTTGGTTATTGAATGCTACAGGGGAGATCCTTTTTAGTTTATGATCATTCTGATTATATTGTGTTAAATTTGTTGAACATTGGCATAATGTCCAAAACGCCTGGTTGATGGCAGTTTATCAGTAATTAGTCATATTTGAGGTGAACAAGGGACATTAGTGATTGTAGAACAGACAAGGTGGTTGTTCTTGATTAACCCCTTGTCCCCCATATAAGTTTTGAGGCGTGAGGTGAGGTCAGGGTCGTGACATTTCCTTCTATAGGTCAGGGGTGTTAAGGCAAATCATTAACATATTAGTGATCATGTTTCCCATGTACACATTTATCTGATATTACACACAGATCAATCCATGAAGCTGTATTTATGTGTTATAAGAGAATCCCGGACCTGTGATTGCTAAATAAATAAAGAATATGATATAAATGCACACACACACACACACACACACACACACAAACAAACAAACACATACACCTATGTTTTATATAGCTACATAATGAAAGTCACCTGCTATATTTCACTGCCCTATATCTTATCATATACCTATGTAAATAAATAAAAAACAATACTAAGTACAGATTTACTGACCGGTGGTGGTTCCTGATGAAGCTGTTGTGGGATAAAAATGTAGAATGTGAGAAGAACCCCAAAGCAATAATTACATATATATTGCAATGCATTGAGTCATATACACATTTGACTTAATGAAAGTTAATATTCCCAATTTGCAAAGTCAAAGGTATTTTTGCTGCTTAAAATCAATGCTTATTGACTGATGCTTATGATAATATTGTTGTTATTACAAATAATACAGTAATATTAAGAAAATGTGCCTAGATATCTATATACAACAATCTACATGATCTCTATAACTGAGTCTGTAGATGAAACAGTCGCAGTCACCTTAATCTTCCCAGTCTGAGCTGTCTATATTATGTTGTGTTACATGAGATGGAGATTGTCCCTCACCTGTTGTCATCGGTGTTGTAGTCACAGCTGAAGAGGCTTAAAATATAAAATAGACACATTGGGGCAGATCCTGAACTACGCTTTTCTGCGAATTTACGTGTGGCGGACACGTAAATTCGCAGAATTGTACGCACTGCGCATGCGCACCGCAGAAAATACGCACATTCGCGTAGCGTATTTTCTAACGTAAGGATAATTCACGTATTGCGAACGTAAGTAATTACGTGTGGGCGTGCCAAAATTACGTTAGCGACGAATACGTGCGAATTACGTGAAGTAGGCGGGGGGGTATTTAAAGTGTACAGTATGGGCGTGCTAAGCTGCGTAAGTTTGCATAGTCAGTAAGCTGCGGAAACACACACAAACACACACACACACACACACACACACACAAACACACACACACACACACACACACACACACACACACACACACACACACAATCACACACACACACACACTTAAAAGTTTATATAAAAAACAATGAAGATATTACTATTACAAATTACATTAAATGGGTCTGATCCTTATTTATTAACGTTAGTAAATCGGATTCACAGGTACGAACTTGCTAGTTTTTGCGTGCGTATTTTTTTAGGAGTGGATTAACTGCGCATGCGTAGTAACTTTTTTCAGGCAATTTACGCAGGATTTAGGCACAGAAGTCCATTAGGCACGGATTTATGAATCGCACTTAGTGACATATGTATGGAGGGGTGTGGCTACCTTCAGTACGTGCGAAGTTACATATATACGTAAATACGTAAGTAACTTACACACATAAATGCACACAGAGTTAAGGGTGCCGTAAGTCACCGAAAATCCATCCGTGCGAGGGGACTGTCAAGGGTGTTGCCTTGCAACGTAGCTGTGTAGATTTGCATACTTTAGACATACGCATCTGTGAATCCGGTCCAGTAGTATTACACAAGTCTCTTGCTTAAGTTCCCTAATAAGTAACATCTACACTGACATTATGGATCTCCTAGTGTATGGAACTGAGTATATAAAGAAAACATTCATCCAGAAAGGAATGCATTTTAAAGCTAAGTACACACTTATCCAATTTGCGTCCAATCCGACCTTAGGCCACCCTGTGGTCATTGGGCCTGATCCTCAACTACGCTGGCTGGCATTAAGACACCCTGAGGAAAGTGTTTGTTTACACTAAAACTTCGGGACCATTAAATTTATGCATATCTAACTCTGAGTGCCGGTCTTCTTTGCCCGTATGTATAT
>WWET01001520.1:300446-311557 GCA_011038615.1 Limnodynastes dumerilii | reverse complement strand
CTTAAAGTCACACCTGGGCTAAACCATGTTGATTGCAGGGGAGTCATATTTCATCTGTTGCAAACAGCGGTTGAGTTGAGAGGTGATAATTTCCAGACCATGTCTAAATAACAGTGTAATACTAAAGCTGGTCAGTATCTATGTGCAGCAAGCTATTCGAAGATGTATTCCTGCATGCAAAGAATACTATTAACTTGACTCCCCCCAAAAACAACATGATATTGCCCAGGCGTAACTTTAAGTTCTTATTTTTAGAACATTCTTAAGTCTGAATCAGGCCCATAAATGCACACAGAGTTAAGGGTGCCGTAAGTCACCGAAAATCCATCCATGCGAGGGGACTGTCAAGGATGTTGCCTTGCAACGTAGGTGTGTAGATTTGCATACTTTAGACATACGCATCTGTGAATCGGGTCCAGTAGTATTACACAAGTCTCTTGCTTAAGTTCCCTGATAAGTAACATCTACACTGACATTATGGATCTCCTAGTGTATGGAACTGAGTATATAAAGAAAACATTCATCCAGAAAGGAATGCATCTAAAGCTAAGTACACACTTATCCAATTTGCGTCCAATCCGACCTTGTGCCACCCTGTGATCGCACACAACTTCCAATCCTGGCTGCCTCGTTAGGTCAAATGAGTTTATAAATGCTGGTGATCCAACCAATTTACACAAGTGTGTACACTCCGTTGGCTGCTTTATCCAATTAGTCTCACGATTGTGACGCCATAGAGCGCCGCCTTTATGTGTGAGTGCCAGGCGGGTCTGCCGAAGATTGGAAGAGTGTTTACGGTGACGGGATCCTTTCAGAGGAAGGTTTTAGCAGATGCTGGTTGGCGCTCTGCTATATCATTGGATAAGTGTTATTCATGGATAAGGTTGTTGTATCTGTAGCCTTGGTCTGCTGGGGGATTGTACAACCAGTCTGGTCTGGAGTTGGATCTGAAGAGTATTGGACAAGTGTGTAACCAGCTTAAATGTCCAAGTGCAGCTGACAGATTCCAGAACACGATACCCTGTTTAGAATCTGCCAAAGCTCACCCTAGTGAAGGAATATGTGTCTATTCTATAGGTCAGAGGTGTTAATGTCAATCATGAAATATAATAATGAATCATGTTTCCCATATACACATTTAGCTGATGTCACTGACCTGTTGTGCTTGGTGATGTAATAACTGCTAAATAAAGAAAAGCATTATATGAATATACAGTCACAGACACACACACACACACACACACACACACACACACACACACTTAAATGTTTATATAAAACAAACAATATGGAACACACTATTTGTATATACATGAAAGATAATACTAAGTAGAGAATTACTGACCGGTTGTGGTTCCTGATGAAGTTGCTGTGGAATAAGTATATAGAAAATGAGCAAAAACCCAAATGCAACAATTATTAATATTTTAATACATTTTGTCACACACAAATTTGCTTAGATGGAAGTTTCCAATTCACTGACATTGTAACTGTTAAAATGGTCACTTTCATTAGAATATTGGTGCTGTTAGCAGGAAGAATATATATATATATTTTTTGGGTGAATGAGTCCTTTCTATAATTCTGGTGTGTTAATGCAAATTATGAATCATGTTTATTATCTACACATTTATCGAATGTTTTTTACTTAAAATGTGAGAGTCACTGACCTGTTGTTCTTGGTGATGTAGTCACTGCTAAATAAACAATAGCATCATGTAAATATACATACACACTCTTGCCTCAATGTTTATATTAAAAAACAATATGGAACACACTTGTAAATGAAAGATAACAATAACATAAAGTATACATTTACTGACCGGTTGTGGTTCCTGATGAAGTTGCTGTGGAATAAACATGTAGAACATGAAAAAAACAAAATGCAATAATTATGTCTATTTTAATACACTGTGTTGCACACAAAATTTCATAGATGGAAACTAATATTCCCAATCAATACTTTCATGAGAATTTTGGCGTTGTATGCAGGATATATATATATATATATTTTTTATTTTTTTTGACAAATACTACAATTAATACAATAATATATATAAAAATATCTAGATATCTATTTACAATGATCTTCATTATCTCTGAAACTGTAGATGAAACAGTCACAGTCACCCCAATCTTTCCAGTCCGACTTAGCCTTATATTATGTTTTGATAAGGAGATGGATATTGTCACTCACCTGTTGTCGTTTGTGTTGTAGTCACAGCTGAAGACACTTAAAATATAAAAGAGACATAATATTTCATAAACACACACTTATTTGCAATAAACATACAGTTGTGCTCAGTTATACCTTTCCCAAAATCAGGGGAAAGTCTGCTACACATGGTGGAGCCATCTGCTGGGGAAAGTTGAATTTGGCTTCAGAAACTTGTTAACTTACTGTATCATATAGAAGCTAATGGATTCCTGCAGAGATCAGACAATGGAGCTGATGTCACCCATTCAATGTCTTACAGAGAGAGTATATGACTCATCCTGTGTTTTGAATGGGTGAAGTCAGCTCCATTAAATGATCTCTGCAGGAAGCCACAAACTGATTTACTAATGTGCTACAATCAGGCTTTCCCACCATGTTGAGAAAGATGCATCTCAGATGGGAAAGCTGTATGTGGACCCCACTGTATAACAATTAAAATTTACTTGCTGACATTGACCCCTGTTCAAACTATTGTCTAGATTTAACTTGTGTACCTGAAAATGACTTGTTATTGCCTCTTCCTCTGTAACTCCGCTTTGTTTAAGATTGCTGGTTAAACGATTACATTTCACATATAGGCCCTGATTCACACTTGTACTTCTTAAGTGCGTATTTTGCCGAAATGACCTACTATGTATGTGTAGGTCATTTGTGCAGTCTACTTACCAGTTAGGTACATAGATTGCCTCAGTGTGGTCTTTAAAGACAGCATGGAGTAGTTTAAGTAGAAAGAGGCAGTGTAATGCCGCCTCGGGGAGTGAATAGGAAGAAGTGGGAGGGGGAAGGGATTTAGATTAGCCAGGGAGGGTGGGGGGAGGCAGGGAGAGGCAATGTCTGTGCGGACATTGCACGGTTAGATAAGGTAGCCCTATAGCAATCGTAAGTTCCATAAGGTATTTAAAAATAAGGGTCGGCTTAGAGCAGTGTTGGCTAACCTGTGACACTCCAGGTGTTGTGAAGCTACGAGTCCCAGCATGCCTAGCGGATACCTGACAAAGTATGATGGGAATTGTAGTTTCACAACACCTGGAGGGAGTGTCACAGGTTAGCCATCACTGGGTTAGAGGATGGAAGAGTGAGTTAGATGCGGATCTGTCCATAAATATTACAAACGTCTTGTGAAGATAAACTGCCTTTTACTTGGGCGATAATGAAAGAAAGCAGCATGTTCAAATACAATTATGATTTTGTGTTGTATTTGCAATTGTCCCAGACAGATCTTCTTCAACTTGGAAACGTCCTTGCTGTTTTGTTTAAGAAAGTTTTACTTGGTTTATAACAATGTTTCCCAAACTCTGTCCTCAGGTTTTCCAGATCTCCTGGCTGGAGCACAGATGTGTTTAATACTGACTGTTACATTTTACTCAATCCACAGGTGGCACTTATTATATCCCCTGTTCTTAATGGAGACCTAGAAAACAAGTTCCTGAGGACCAAGTTTGTGAGTCAAAGGGTTTGAACCCTGTACATTTGAACCTTTCTAAACATAGGTAGAAATGCACCCAGACTCTAAGTCCACATAGCTCCCAAAACTTATCTCGATGAGATTCTTTGTCTCTCTCATATACATAATTATTTTTCTTATATTTTATATGAAGATGAGATATTTCCTGACCTGTTGTGATGGTGGTTGATGTCATTGCTGTAAAAACAATTAAATATGATATACTGTAAATAACCACAAAATACATAATTTGTAAAAAAAAAAAAAAGAAAGATTTAAGCTAATAATATAAATAATTGTGCACCATGAAGTAATTTCTTGTTTGGAAACTCCCCCAGTTCTTACCGCAACTTCTACTTCTAATAACTAATAACGCTACTAGCACATAACCTCCAGTGTCTAATGTTTAATCACTTTATCCATAAATCCTAGTATCTATCTCTGCAAATCTCTGAGGTCCACTTCTAGCTTGAGGCTGCTCTCCCCCCTCCCACAGTGTCTAAACATATAATTTCCCACAGGAACATCTTTAATGCAGTTATATATTATCTATGTTTGTCAGCTGATAATATTTCTTGACATTTGGACTGATGAGAAAATCTAGATTATATTTTATATAATTCTATAGATTATTGTCTAAAGAGATAATATATTCAGTGTCCTACAAAAAGATTGTATAATCATCCTGTGAATTGAATGGATGATGTCAACTTCATTGTCTGAGCCAGCAGCTGATAATTGGTAAATAAACAAACCTTTAATAATTTCCTAATAAGCTGCAATCTAACTTTCCCACCATGTCACAAAATGAGCATCTTAGAATGAAAAGCAGTATCTGAGCTCCACTGTAGGTTTATGATCTAATTAGATAATCTAAACTATGGTCGAATGAGACAGCCTAGACTACAGTCCAAAAAAATTATGTAGGTTATGGTTTCATGAGATTGGGGCTGATTCAGAGATGCGATTGCGAAAAGATCGCAAATATACGCATCGAGGGTTAAGATCTTAGCAGGTTCCAGCCCACTGCATAAAGAGTCACTCCCCTTGCAAACAGCGGTGGATCTTAAACTTAGACCACCATTGACTACCCCTAACTCTGCGCTGGCAGTTGAGATCTTAAGTGACATAGTAGTGTATATTTAAGATCCCAAGTGTCAGCCCGTGCCCACTTTCCCTCATTTCCCTGCCTCCACCCGCCCATTTCCATGCAAATCCTTAAGATCTTAAAGATTCGCAGCACTTAAGATCTTAAGTGCTTGCGATCGATTCACACTTACGATCTTAGCGAATTTACGCTCCTAACCGCTACGTACATGGCGTTGCACTATTACTACGCATGCGCAGTTTTGCGAATTTTCTAAGATCCTAAATATACGCTCCTAAGTGCCGTGGAAATCGCATCTCTGAATCAGCCCCATTATCTCTAGCATCAGTTTGTGGTCTAATGAGGTCACTTAGATTATAACTTGATAAAATTATCTCTAGATTATTGTTTGATGAGATAATCTAGATCCCGGTCCAATGGGAAATATGGTCTGACCTAGAATATGCGTTTCAAAATAATGTCTAGAATATGGTTTCCTGAGATAATATAGGCTATAGTTTGTTGGGATAATCTGTAGATTATGGTCTGATTAAAGGTTATAGAATAAGCAAATATCCTAGGCTATGATCTGATGGGATTATATAGATTATAATCCAGTGAGATAATCTAGATGGTCTGATAAAATAGTCAACATTATTGCATGATTAAATAATGCATATTATGATTAATTATTATTTGTAGCGCAGACTGGAAATCTCTAAGTTATAGGCCTTATGGGCCTGATCCAGACTTCCGCCGATGCGCTGTGCATACTAACGCACAGCGTATTGGCATGCACTCCCCCCGACACTCCCTCTGTAGCCGGCGTAATTACACACTGTTACGCCGGCTGAAGGCGGCCCTAACTTCAGCCGGCATAACAGTGTGTAATTATAACGGCCACAGGAGTGTAAGTGGCCAAACCTGCACTAATTACCTTACCTCCCCCCGCCTTAATTGCCTAATTGTTGCGTAGTTACGGCAAGGTATGCCCCCTCAACCGTAACTACGCAACAGTTAGGGACGCCCGATCCTAAGAAACGGGTTTCCCTAGCTACGCTGGGCAACCTCTGCCGATCTTACGCATACGGCCGCCATAACTACGGTGGTGGCCGTAGTTCTGGATCAGGCCCAATGAGTGTAAACTCTGTTATAGACATACACAAAGACAAAAACAATATATACAGTCAAAATATATATGACATGTTATACCATCATTAGAATTACTACATAAAATGTTTATTATGACCATACATATAGGTTATATCAGACAGATATTATACCTGCTGTAAGGTTCTGAGCTGATGCTGGCCCTGAGAATAAAAAATACACAGTTTTAGAAGTAATCACAGTAACAGAACTATAGGATTACAGGATTACACAAATATAAAACATTATTTTAAGATTTTTTCTATTAATTGAAATGCTTCTTCAGGTCGGTATATAGGACTGGATTCAGAATAGGGAGGCTGGAGAGACATGATGGGGAATACTGTGAGCTGCAGAAACATGAATTGGGAATACAGAGAGCTAGAGACACATGAATGGGGAAAAATGGAGAGGCAGTTAAACAGAAGGGCACAAATTTAAAGTTAGCAGAGGGGCACCAAACCATCTACCCCCTGCCTTGCACCTCGCAGCCTCTGTCTGTACTATCCATTTGGATGTTTCATTTGCTTGCATCTTTTCAGTACGTCCAATCCAAAGTTGCAAATATCACAGGGCCAGATTTAGAACAGCGTAATTTTTTACAAACGTCTCTAATTTTGCGACTCTAGCTACTACTCATGTGTAGTAACTATTTTAGGCTATCTAGGTAGCGTTTCGTTACGTAGATTGCGTACATGAGGTCTTTAAAGACCGCATGTACACAATCTACGTAAAGAAACGCTTCCTAGATAGCGTAAATAGTTACTACGCATATATAGTAGCTAGAATCGCAAAATTAGGGACGTTTGTAAAAAATGACGGTGTTGTCAATCTGGCCCACAGTTCCTTATCGGACACATGCAGCATAAACAGCATTTTGTGCATCTAGAGCAGGAACACTCTGGATCTGGTCAGGATTCTGAAACGGAAGCCTAAATCTGGGCGTATTTCATATGTTAATGGACATCATGTTAATTATGGACATGGGAAAACTCGAATGTTCCTGTAAAGAACATCATTAATAAAGATTATTTAAATGTTAATATTATAATAAGGGGTTATGGTAAATACAGTTAGAGGTGACCTAATTAGTATTAGGAAATAAAGATAATTGCATATATTTGAATAATGGATTTCTGTTCCAAGCTTCATAAAAAGAACAAGGGGTCATTATATGAAGCATGTGGCTAGGGGAGGGGAATGTGCAGTAAGGGTAGTAATGACCTGGAAATATTTACCATGTGAGCTGGTAATGGCAGATCTAGGAATGAATTTAAGCAGCGGTTGAGGAGTTTTTTGGAGGAGTAGCAGTGTCTCATTATGGAATCAGGTCAGGCACCACTTTACATATTATGCGGAATAAAGTTATATATATATATAGTATCACATCTGGTTTTAGTGCCACCAGACAGTGGGCGATGAACTCTTAATTTAATAATAATTTAATCATTGTTTACAAGAAAGTCTGTACTTTTGAGGAAATTTCAATCCAGCGAATTGATCTGTTTTTGGGGATCACAAATGATGTCACATTCGGGGTTATATTTTGCCTTTTTCTGGGTTTTTATAAAAGGTTAAACTTGTGTCTTATTTGAACACTGTGGGGGATCAACATAGTAATACTTGCTTTTGATTAAAGCATAACTGTGAGTTGTTGTTACCTAGAATGCATCAATAAAAGATGTATGGCTAGCAGTCTCCATTCTCATAAAGATTTCTGTGCCCACAGGTTAGCCTTTTACACTAACCCTAACCCTTTATTTGCCACAGCCTAACCCTAACCTTCTTTTTTAACCCTAACTCTAAACCCTCCATGTCCACAACCTAATCCTAATGCTCCATGTCCCACAGCCTAACCTTAACCCCCTATGTTTTACAGCCTAACCCAAAACCTTCCATGTCCAGCAGCCTAACCCTAGCCTTTACCTTCTAACCTTTTCATTCTTGAACCCTAACCCTAAACCTTCCATGTCTCACAACCTAACCCTCCATGTCCCACAGCCTAACCCTAATGTTACATATTTTGCAGCCTAACTCTAACCCTCCATGTCCCACAGCCTAACCCTAATCCACCACGTTCCACAGCCTCACCCTAACCCTCCATGTCCCACAGCCTCACCCTAAACCTCCATGACCCACAGCCTAACCCTAACCCTCCATGTCCCACAGCCTCACCCTAACCCTCCATGTCCCACAGCCTAACCCTAACCCCCCATGTCCCACAGCCTAACTCTAATCCTTCATGTCCCACAGCCTAACCCTAACCTTCCATGTCAGCAGCCTAACCCTAACCCCCATGTCCCACAGCCTAACTCTAATCCTTCATGTCCCGCAGCCTATCCCTAACCTTCCATGTCAGCAGCCTAACCCTATGGGAACAGGTTAAAATAGGCATCCGTTCCCAATAGCAATTTTCTATTTGCCGACCATTCACCTGGCAGCTATATTATTGTCACAATATGGCCGAAAGGACCGTCAACCAGATCCCCAGAATGATCCCATACATTTATATCATCACATATTTAGGTTTTGTCACTTGCAGCTATTGGTAAAATTTATGGTTCAGCTGTAAAAATTACATAATCCAGTAATTGTCAGTGCTAATTGCTCCCCATTAATAAGATGAACAGCCAAAGCTCACAACATTCAATTATGTCTACTTTCCTATCAATTGTCTCATTGGTTTAATTGGAGATAATTTTCTTACTAATTGTTTCAAAATTTTCAGAGCATGTCCTGGAGCGCTTGGTTCTCACTGAGCTAAAACATCATATACAACATACAAACCTTACAAGCTGTAAAACATCATATACAACATACAAACCTTACAAGCTGTAAAACATCATATACAACATACAAACCTTACAAGCTGTAAAACATCATATACAACATACAAACCTTACAAGCTGTAAAACATCATATACAACATACAAACCTTACAAGCTGTAAAACATCATATACAACATACAAACCTTACAAGCTGTAAAACATCATATACAACATACAAACCTTACAAGCTGTAAAACATCATATACAACATACAAACCTTACAAGCTGTAAAACATCATATACAACATACAAACCTTACAAGCTGTAAAACATCATATACAACATACAAACCTTACAAGCTGTAAAACATCATATACAACATACAAACCTTACAAGCTGTAAAACATCATATACAACATACAAACCTTACAAGCTGTAAAACATCATATACAACATACAAACCTTACAAGCTGTAAAACATCATATACAACATACAAACCTTACAAGCTGTAAAACATCATATGTGAGGTGGTTGGGGGGGGGGATTTAAACAGTGGAAACAGAATTAGAGTTGGTCACGATACAATTTTAATACAGCACACAAGACTTCTAGGATGGATCTGGATTCACAGGATCCGGGCTTCCATGCCAGAATCCTTTTTCGACAGTGGAGTGTGGATGAGTTTGTTTGGTTTACACATAATAAAACACAAGTATATCCAAAATATCCACAATATCCACAAACTAATTGACAGGCAAGAAAAAAAAATCAGCATCTACCCACATGAGACCTACCCAAAATCCCAACAACCCCATTGTGGACAACACACTCGTCAAACTTTGTGTTGGGTTGTATGGCCACTATTCCTTAATTAATCCATGAATAAAAGATTATATTTCACTGCAATCCAATCCACATGGAACTGAGAGGAATATTACAATGTATCAGATTGTAAAGGGAAAAACTAGGCGATTGTGTGCTATCAATACGGTTTCAGTTATGGAGAATTCTGGAGGATCGATGTGACTCCATACATCTCACCTGGTGCCTGGAGGCAAAACAGTGACAGCAGCAGAATTGCAGGAAAAATGCTTGTGAGCCTCATCCTGTTGATTGTAAGATGTAAGTTCTTGTCCTGGCTGCTATATAATATTAATGTTACATGTCCTCCACAGACAAGCTTATTTAAAGCATCTGAAACACACCTTTCCTGGCAGAGAACCCATCATATTAATCCTGAGGCAACATTATGTTTCATCATTACAATAGCCGTGTCATGCAAAACTTCCTGTACTGTGTTGTGCAGGTTTATAGGACGGATAAGTTTTCTTTGGGTGTAGTATGTCATCGGTGGTTAGTCCCTGCACCGATGGCAGTCATTGAGAAGTAGAGACAGCCGAAAGACCGCTTATCCGCAGCGTAAGCTGCCATAAAGCCTGAGAGAGGGGAGTGATAGGGGGAGTTCACTCACATCTCTGTCGTACGGACCCAGGTGTCCTAAGTCATCAATTCCTACCACTACTGTTGGAAGAAGGTATTCACAGCATTATGAAGTAGTGGGGGTATGGCTTGCTGATGTCATTACTTCTACCTCTGATTCACAGATCTCTCAGGGGCGATTCAATTTAGCTTATATGCCAAGTCCACTTATGAAGTTGCTTTGTGAATGTGGCCTTGGTTATCTTTTGCAAAACGAAAAGGAGTACAGTACTTCAGGAATCTCTGGGATGTTGGTTATTAGAGGGATTAACAGCTAGCGTCGTAGTGAGGGGGTATACAGGGGTATGCCATACCTCCATTGATTTAATAGAAAAGCTATAAAACGCCATTCACTTCTATTATTTCAATATTTTCATACCGCCACTTCTAAATGTTCATGCCGCCACTTCTAAATTTCCACTTCAACCACTAGTGTGTATATTATATCTATCCAAACACTGATGCTGCATTCCACCCATAAACAAACACTGTCCTCAGTGTAATAACATAAAACAAATAAATAAACGGGCACTGAATAATACAAATACATTGCTAACCTCAAAGGCAATATAATAATAGATTACATCCAGACTCACATAAAATGGCATAAGCCTCACTTCAGTACGGATGCAGACCTCCATATTGGAAGTGTTTCCGTGGGCTTTTCTGGCCCTGGAGGAGGATAGGGATCTCGAGGTGAAATTAAGCAGGCATTTATTTATTAACAGGTTTTTATATAGCGCAATCAGATTAGCGCTATACAGATTTCACAATCATTATAACATTAATGGGTGGTAACAGAGAGACTGGATGGGTAAGAGGCCCCGCCCACAAGCTTGCACTCTATAGGACATAGGGGGATTGTTCGATAAGGGCATGCTGTTATCAAATGTCAGGCTTGGTGTAGTATGTTGACATTGATGGTCAGAATGTCAACAGTTAACTTGACTACACTATAATAAAG
>WWET01001520.1:264951-279203 GCA_011038615.1 Limnodynastes dumerilii | reverse complement strand
CGTCCCCTCCAGCGTCCCTACGGCGCTGCTACGGATGCCCGATCCACGATCGGGCATTGCCGTAGCAATGCCGGGCAACATCTGCCCGGCGCATGCGCAGATCGGCTGAAAGGTTGTTCTGGATCAGGCCCTATGGCACTTGTAAGTCTCTTAAGAACCTGAAAACCGGGGGCGTGCCGAGGGAGTCGCCTTGCTACTAGTTGCGTATATTTAAGAACCTAATGCGTTCTTAAGTGTGAATCAGACCCACAGATCTGAAAGTAAGCATGGAGGAGGTTAGTGTACACCCCTGTTACACCCCTCCTTCTTATGGAGGTCTGGACTCTACCTTAATTTATACACTGTTCGTACGAAATGCAGCTCTCCACCCCCAGGCCATCATTAGCACGACTAACCCCGGCTGTGTGGCGGGATTTTGGCATGCGGATCTGACGGACCGGCCCCTTCTATGGAAGTCCTTCCGTACAAAACGTAGTTCCACATGCAAGGACTTCCGACACGTAACATGTGGAGCACGCATGTGCAGATATTACCTGTCAAAGGGACATATGCAACTGATATGCGTAATTCCCTTCTACACGCCAATCTGAATAAGGTCCACTGGTTCTGCTCATGTATGGACTGCTTTCCGCATCAGAACAAAGTATGATAGAAGCTGTGTTTTGATGGGGAATGGCCATCGATGGTGCCCACTGTGCATACATAGTGTACGCTCTGTGAACTGCGGTATATATGTAATTCATACAGTAGAGCTTGGTCAAGCCCTTATGTAAGATTCTCCATTATGCATCTATCCCATTTTATGTGGGGTGCATGTGTCAAATTTAAGGTAGACGTTAGAGCGCAGAAGGTCCCAATGCATTTTCGGATCAAATTCATTCCGTAGAATAGACTTACGTGTGAGCAATCGGACCTAATTCAGAATCCCTTCCACAATGATTGATAAACACCCTCTCATTGGGCTGGATCCAGACTTAAGTAAGTGCTTGAAATTAGTTACTCCTGGGCTAAACCATGTTGATTGCAGGGGAAGTCAAGGTAATTGTATTCTTTGCATGCAGGGATATATCTTTGAATTGCTTACTGCACACAGATACTGACCAGCTTTACTATCACACTGTTATTTAGACTTGAGATAGGAAACATCACCTCTCAACTCTAATACTGCTTGCAACAGATGAAATATGACTCCCCTGCAATCAACATGGTTTAGCCCAGGAATAACTAATTTCAAGCACTTACTTAAGTCTAAATCCTGCCCATTGTATGTCTGGATCCAGTCCGGAATCTTCATAAACTAGTTCATGTTAGAAATAGTTTAGGTAAAAATATTCCAAGATGAAAACAAGAGCTCTGTGTGTGTGTGTGTTTGTGTGTGTTGGGAAGGAGGAATGTCTGAGGGAAATAACCAAATAGCCATTTTATCCCCAACCCCCCAAATACTGGGGGTTTCTTTCTCTAAAACTGTGCTATAGAAATGTAAGGAGATTGTAGCTAGAACAATAAGCTCCCCGGTGTATCTAAATGCTAACTGGTCAGCAGAGGTGGAACTAGCGAGTTGTGAGCCCGTGTACAAATAATATGCTTTGACCCTGATGATATCCCATGAAACCCGGTGGGGAGCTTTGGCGGTGCGATTATGACGGCTGTGGGCCCTTGTATCAGCATGGGCCCTGGTGCTGTTGCACCAATGGTAGTTCTGCCCCTGCTGGTCAAGAAACCATGGAAGATGTGAAAAAGGGAAGGTCACCTACCGTTAATGTGCCTCCAATAAGAATAAATGTCCCACAAGCAACAGCCAAGGCAATAACGATAATTTTCCACGGAGCGAAGAAGTTAGCTGAACCAGACACAGTAGTTCCTATAAGAAAAGGAAAGAGTTAATGAGACAATTTGACCCATATGTATATATTCATTATATAAACCTCTCACTCTCACTCTCTTTTTCTCTCTTTCTCTCTCTCCTCCTTCCCTACTCTCTTTCTTGCGTTCCTTTTTTATCTCTCTCTTTTTTTGTTCCTTTTATAGTTTATGGGCCGTATTCATGCCTAAGAGTGAGTTAGTGACTCACCCGTCTTGCCCCTAACCCGCCCCCCAATTTTTATGGACCCTATGGTACTTACGAGTGCCATAGGGCTACCTTATCTTACCGTGTGTATTTTCCTTCTTAAGAAGGAAACAACGCACAGACCTTTCCTCCCCCGCCTCCACCCCGCCCTCACTGGCTAATCTAAGTCCCTCTCCCCTCAAACTTCTACCTTCACACTCTCTGAGGAGGTGGCTTAAGGTCGCCTCTTTCTCACTAAACTACCTAACTGGTATGTAGATTGCATAAATGACCTACTACGCATGAATAGTAGGTCATTTTGGGAAGCAGAAGCTTCTTAGATGTGAATACAGCCCTATCTCACTATCTCTTTGTTTCTCATCACATTACCTGGATTTTGTCCTTCCATGCCAGAGTTGGTGATAGATGAACTCGAAGCTGTGGTGGACATTGGCTGTGACTGGGTGGAAGACTCAGCATTGGTGGAAGACGATAATCTCTTGGAAGTCGCTGTTCCACTGCTGGAGATTGTTGAATCAGTGGTTAAGTTTAAATTACTGTGTATTGATGTCGTTAAGACTGAAGATGTTGCTGTGCCACTAGTGGATGTTGACTGGGTACTGGTATTATCGTTAGCGGAGACTATTTTGCTATTGGGTGTTGATGATGATGATGATGAGGATGATAGAGTTGAAGATGTAGCTGTTTTTTCCATAGTAACTGATGTGCTACTAGATATAGTACTGAGAGTTGTTGCTGGTTTACCAGTTGATGTAGGTTGGGTATTATCAATGGAGGAGTTCTCTATGCTATTAGGAGTGGCTGATGATGACAGTGAAGTAGAAGTTGATACTGTATTATCAATAGTCACCAATGAGCTACTAGTTACAGTACTGTGGTATGTGGGTTTTATATCAGTTGATGTTGGCTGGGTATTTGTATTTTCATTGGTGGAGATCTCTATGTTATTGGGTGATGATGATGATGATGATGATGATGATGATGATAATGAAGTAGAAGATGTAGCTGTATTTTCCATAGTAACTGATGGGCTACTAGATACAGTACTGTGGGATGTTACTTTGCTGCCAGTAGATGTAGGCTGGGTACTGGTATTATCATTGGCGGAGATCTCTATGTTATTGGATGATGATGATGATGAAGTAGAAGGGGAAGCTGTACTATCCATAGTATTTGATGGGCTACTAGATACAGTACTGTGGGATGTTGCCGGGTTACTGGTTGACGTTGGTTGGATATTGGTATTATCATTGGAGGAGATTGTTATGCTATAGGGTGGTGATGATGATGATGATGATGATGATGGTGATGATGATGATGATGATGATGATGAAGTAAAAGCTGATGTAGTACTATCCATATTAACTGATGGGCTGCTAGATACAGTACTGTGGGATGTTGCTGGGTTACTGGTTGATGTTGGCTGGGTACTGGTATTATCACTGGAGGAGATCTCTATGGTATTGGGTGTTGATGATGTTGATGATGATGGTGATGATGATGATGAAGAAGTAGAAGCTGATGTAGTACTATCCATATTAACTGATGGGCTGCTAGATACAGTACTGTGGGATGTTGCTGGGTTACTGGTTGATGTTGGATGGGTACTGGTATTATCACTGGAGGAGATCTCTATGGTATTGGGTGTTGATGATGATGATGATGATGATGAAGCTGATGTAGTACTATCCATAGTTACTGATGAGCTACTAGATACAGTACTGTGGGATGTTGCTGGGTTACTGGTTGATGTTGGCTGGGTACTGGTATTATCACTGGAGGAGTTCTCTATGGTATTGGGTGTTGATGATGATGGTGATGATGATGATGATGATGATGATGATGATGAAGTAGAACCTGATGTAGTACTATCCATAGTTACTGATGAGCTACTAGATACAGTACTGAGGGATGTTGCTGGGTTACTGGTTGATGTGTTTTGGGTACTGGTATTATCACTGGAGGAGTTCACTATGTTATTGGGTGTTGTTGATGATGATGATGATGATGATGAAGTAGAAGCTGATGTAGTGTTATCCATGGTAACTGATGGGGTAGTGGTGATACTGCTATAAGATGTTGCTGTATTACTGGTGGATGTAGCCTGAATACTAGTATTATCACTGGAGGAGATTGTTATGTTATTGGGTGCCGATGATGATGACGATGAAGTAAAGGATGAAGCTACATCATCCATAGTGGCTGATGGACTACTAGATACAGTACTGTCAGGTGTAGCTGTGTTACTGCTTGATGTAGGCTGAATACTGGTATTATTAATGGAAGAGTTGACTATATCGTTAAGCGTTGAAGATGATGATGATACCGTGGAAGATGACACAGTATCATCCATGGTAACAGTTGTGCTACTGGTAATATTACTGTAAGATGTTACTGTGTGATTGGTTGATGTAGGCTGGATGCTGGTATTATCATTGGAGGAGTTTGTCATAATATTCTGAGTTACTTCTGATGAAGCTGAAGTTGTGGTGACTGATGGGTGGCTGGTTACAGAATTGCTTGTTAGGCTACTGGTTGATGTAGACTGTGTACTGGGTTCATCACTAGAGGTGGTCATCATGTTATCCTGTGTTGTTGATGATGAATTAGAAGATGTAATAGTATCCATGGTAACTGATGGGCTACTGCTACCACTGCTGTAAGACGTTACATTGCTACTGACTGATGGAGGCTGAAAATTGGTATTATCGCTGGATGAGGTCACCATGGTATTGGGTGTTGCCAATGATATATCTAAAGATGTTGCTGTATTATTCATGTTTGTTGATGGATTACTGCTGAAACCACTGTAAGATATTTCTGTGCTACTGGCTGATGTAGGTTGAATGCTTGGATTAACAGTGGAGGAATTAATTGTGTTAGATGGTGTAGAGGATGAAGGCATTGAAGAAACATTGTTAGTATTCACCACGCTACTGGCTGTTGGTGATAATGAGGATGAGGCTGAGGATGTAGCTGTGGTAACTGAATGGCTGCTGGTAGCACTGATTGTTGTAGTCTGGATGTTAGTATAATCAGTGGAAGAATCTGTCATGGTATCTTTAATGCCAGTTGGTGCTAATGTAGAACTCAAACTGCTTGTAGTTGAGGAAGATGAGTTGGACTCAGTGGATGAGCCAGTCTTTGGACTAGTAGCACTATTGCTGGATATTGTGGTAGTTACTGCTTGTATATCATTGTTGGAAGATGTTGTCACTCTACTTTCAATTACATCTAATATTCTGGAAGATGTCTCCAAGTTATCATTGCTAACATCTGGAATACTGGTAGCACTAAAGGAAGACACTGTTGTGCTACTAGTTAATAATGTTTGGATACTAGCTGTTGTAGAAGCATTGGAAAAATGGTCGGTGCTATTGTTTGATGTTGTTGCGGCAGCTGTTAATGGAGGTTGGACACTGGTTGATGTTGATTGGCTGCTAGTTGACACTGGTTGATTTTCGATTGTTATTGGTTGTGAATCAGTGTCATTAATAATGGTTGATGGGGTAATGGCACTAGTATCGTCATTAGAAGAGGTTAATACAGTTTCATCAGTAATACTGGAAGACGCAGTACTATCCATAGATATGGGTTGATTAGGGGTTGATGCATTTTGGGTACTGATGTCTTTGCTGGAAGGTGTGGTTATATTGTTTGATGTTGTTTGGGAACTGGTTGATGTTTGGGTACTGTCACTGGAAGAGGTCTTAATGTCATCGGTCACTGATGTCCACGCACTGGAAGTTGTAGGAGAGCTATTGCTTGATAGTAGTTGCGTTGTTATTGATGTTTGTTCTGTACTTCTACCCTCAGTGGAAGAGGCAGATGTGCTGTCTGTGGTAAGCTGAGGGCTGCTGGTTACACTCGAGGAAGATACTGGGTTTCCAGTGGTTAGCTCTTCAGTTGCTACAGATGATGATATTAAGTCAGTGATAACCTCTTCTGATTGACTGCTCGTTTCAAATAATATAGGAATTATTGTGCTTAATATGTCTTCTGGTTGGATACTGCTGAAAGGCATCGTAGGGGCATCAGTTGAACTGGGAAAGAACTGGTTGGCTATAGTGCTAAGCCAAGATATTACAGACTGTGCCTGGGCATAGTGACCTGTAATAGATGACATAGTATATTGTCAATTACAATGATATATGCAATGCTAATTAAGAAATTGCTGCAATGTGCTATGATATTAAATACAGATATAATCCAAAATTAAAGCTACTCTACTGTAAATCCTCAATCAAATGCTAGGGTTATTGGGCCGGATCCAGAACTACGTCCGTCTTCCATAGACGGCCGTAATTCAATGAACAATAGCTACTGCACATGCGTAGTAGCTATTGTACGTAATCTGCGTATCGTTTCGATACGTAGATTGCGTATATGCGGTCTTTTAGACAGTAGATATGGTATAAAAATTGGTGAAATAGGGGATGTTTTCCACCAATCACATTAATGTATTTAATGGAATTGTGGAGGGATTGGCCATCACAACAGTGGAGACAGACGACTTGCTTCCTGTTTCCTGGTAATAGTTACTCTGAGAGAGGACTACAATTTTTCTTATGGGTTACTTAATCTTGTTAAGGGGGAGTGGGTTAAAAATGTGGATCTGTATATTGGTTATTTGCCATATGCAATAATGGTCAGAGATACTGCTGAGAGAGGATTTCAGATAGAAGAATCTATAGATCAATCCAATCTAAGAGTTTCTTTTGGAAACAACAATTTACAGAAATCAGCAGGAGCAGGGTTTTTATTTTTACATTTAACAGTTTGTAGGTATTGGGGTAGATCCAGAACTACGTGTGCCGTACGTTTATTCGCGGAGCGTATTTTCGTGTACGTAAGTTCGTTACAATCCCCTCGGCACACCCCTTGCACGGACGTATTTTGTCAAGATACGCTGCCCAAACCCTACCTTAACTTTTCCACACGTAACAGCGTACGTACGCAGCTTAGCACGCCCATACTGTACACTTTAAATACCACCCCCCGCCTACTTCACGTAAAACGCACGTATTGTTGACTAACGTAAATTTGGCACGCCCACACGTAAGTATTTACGTGAGACATACGTGAATCACCCATACGTCCAAAATTACGCTACGTGAATGTGCGTATTTTCTATGGGGCGTGCCAATTTTACGTTAGTCAACAATACGTGCGTTTTACGTGAAGTAGGCGGGGGGTGGTATTTAAAGTGTACAGTATGGGCGTGCTAAGCTGCGTACGTTCACGTAGTCAGTACGTCCGTTAGCGGACGTAGGCTGTTACTTTTGGAAAAGTTAAGGTAGGTTTTTGGGTAGCGTATTTTTAAAAAGTACATCCGTGCAAGGGGTGTGCCGAGGGGAGTGTAGCGAACTTACGTGTATGAAAATACGCTCCGCGAATATACGTACGCACACACGTAGTTCTGGATCTACCCCATTGTCTGTACAAGGGGACTACTGGTTACAACAATTTGTAGACATCGCCTGCACAAAGTAATGATAAAGAAAATATCTGAAATACCATTAAGGATGACATGACTGCTTTTCGAGACTTTATTATTCATTCAATGACATAGGGCCTGATCTTCATTTAATAAAGTTAGGGGACTTATACGAGAAAAAAAACAAACGCTATTCAGCGCTATCGACTGTGCATATCCTTTTTCACCAATATAACCTTATATAAGCCTTGCGTAAGTCATCCAAAAATGATCCATGATTAATACAACTCCGCATAATGACTGGCTCCCTGGGCCGACTCCTTAACGGTTAGTTTGTCGACCAACATACAAAGAAGACACGCTAAATTTAGTTACCACAAATAGAAGTGTATTATGAAGTGTCTATAATAAGATATAGAAAAAATGATAATTACTATGAACTGTTAGTGGAAACGATTGTTAACTAATAACAGGTAAAATAATTACTCATCATGGAATCATTCCTGAAAAATGAAATCAAATCTAGTGAATAAAATGTTTGTGGTTGGTTTATCTTACTGAGACTATAGCAAAGCATTATATGCAATGCAACAGGAAATACAGTCATACACGGACAATTCCTTCATCTTAAAGATTGTGCAATGTTACAGGATTGAAATGAGTGCAGGGAAATCTTGTGTATTTCATAAGCTTAGATACTCCATTATATACACACAGTAGATCTGGTCGACAAGGAAATATATTTGGCAAAAAAAAAAAAATAGGAAAAGTAATAAAATGTCTACTGCCTCTGAAAACCAGTGGAAACGTAGATACGCCTGTACAGGAATATAAATAAATATAAGTGAATGGAATTTGCTAGGTTTACATGTATAGCTGTAAGAGAAGTGGTGACATGACATCGTATTATCCTACTTCTACCACTCCACCAACCACATGCAATGTTGTACAAATTAAAGATGGAATTCTATCTATCTATCTATCTATCTATCTATCTATCTATCTATCTATCTATCTATCTATCTATCGCTCTCATATCTATCTATCTTTCTATCTATCTATCTATCTAGTTATAATATTATGCTGTTAAATTTTGTTTTCAATCTATCTATCTATCTATCTATCGCTCTCATATCTATCTATCTATCTATCTATCTATCTATCTAGTTATAATATTATGCTGTTAAATTTTGTTTTCATCGCTATATATATCATGCACATACAAACACAACAGATATTACTTAATATCATTGTTTTTTTGTATTTTAATAAATCAATAAAATGTTATTTTACAATTGGTAACCTCAAGGAATAAAAAATGTTAGGAATAGGAAATAATAGGATAAGATGAGATTGTTAACATAAGATTTGTTATATAAGAGGTTTAATAAGATAGGTAAGATTAGATTGGTAAGATAAGATTGGCAATATAAGAGTGGTAAGATAAGATTGGCAATATGAGTGGTAAGATAAGATTGGCAATATAAGATTGGTAAGATAAGATTGACAATATAAGAGTGGTAAGATAAGATTGGCAATATAAAATTGGTAAGATAAGATTGGTAACATAAGAGGTTTAATAAGATAGGTAAGATTAGATTGGTTAGATAAGATTAGCAATATAAGATTAGTAACATAAGATTGGCAATATAAGATTGGCAATATAAGATTGGTAAGATAAGATTGGTATGGCACAGTATAATACAGAAAAAAGTAAATCTTTGCTAAACAGTTGTCTTGTATTTTGTAGTTGGCTAAAAACAGAGATATTTTCATGACATCTGATAGTTAAGAATTGACAGCTACGATGCAGTTATATAACAACTATTGTGCTCCAATTCAGCACTGTTATCCCCATCCATTATACAGACATGAACCGGAGACGGCCATTGTATTATCACAACCTGATGCCGTTATCCCACATATAATAACATATGTCTTATACCTGACTCTCATCCGCACAGCAATTCATCACATCTATTACAATTCTTTCCTCTGATAGTTTACATGTCCTATATCTACACAGACAGACAGACTGATAAAAAGAATAATTGATTCAGCATACGATCACTTACCTGTTATCAGTACGAGCAGTCCTACATGTGTAACAACATGTAATCCCAAGTGTCTCATATTATCTCTCAGAGAAAAATCCAATTTCCAGTACAGTTAGATGATAGTTTATACAATGTAAAGTGATTTCCTCCTCTGAATACAGTTTTATATGCAATGATTACAAGGGTGGGGGCGATGACTTCATCGTGACATCACTATTAATCTCAAACTTAGCCATCTCTTTTGCAATTTGTGCAGATACCACTTTCCTATACAACAGTTGGAGCAGTGAGAACAGGGAGTGTCAGCAGTGAAGTGTTCTCTTCTGTATGAATAAGAGTTCAGGAGGGGTGTAACTGTTTATATACATAGAGATAAGCCCTATGTTCTAGGAGTATTTGCTGGAATAATGAGTGTTACTGAGAGTGATAGATAGATAGATAGATAGATAGATAGATAGATAGATAGATAGATAGATAGATAGATATGAGATAGATAAATTGATATGAGATATCAAAATATATCACTAATCAAGTCACTAAATCATTGAAGAATTTGACTGTATTTGATAGCATAAAAGAAAATTCAGCAAGATCGGACTTGATTTAACAGGTAGATAGATAGATTTAACAAATAAATAAATGTAGTAATAAAATACAGCCAACAGTGGACTGGATTCAGTGTTAAAAAGTATGAATAGAATAGGTGAAAGTTTGGAAAGCTATATGATATGAAAGTACAAAATATACAGCCGTTAAATGGGATATAAATATCTAAGCATTGTATCTTACATCTTCGGGCAGAAAAGATGATCTTCAGGAACAAGGGAACTTATACCATTAATGTGACACCGACCAAAACAGAATATCCAGCCAATGAGAAGACAATAGCATTGCTTGATCCCGATACAGAGGTGACTGAAAGAAAATAAAATACATATTGATATTCTCTCTGCTGCACTCCACCTTGCCCTCATAGAACTTTGTCTCTTACTTATTGAACCCCCTGCTTTACCTGTTTGATCACTGGAATCAGAGTAGATGGGGATGGAATTGAAAGTTGGTGTCATGGTGTCATGAGATGAAGGACCATATCTGGCCTCTGTTTCAGAAGATGGTTTTATATCAGAGTTGGACTTAGTCTTGGTATTGGTATTGGTGATAGTCCCAATAATAGTGGAAGAATACACGGTCATGCTGGTTGATACTTGTGCATTTTTTTTAACATTCATCAAATTCCCATGTATAAATCCTGTGTTTTCCATGGTAAAAGTTGGCCTACTGGTAACACTACCGTAATATATTTCTGAGTTACTGGTTGACATCGGTTGAATATTGACATCTGCATTGGAAATGTTGATCAAGCCATTCTTTGTTTTTGATGATGAAGATTTAATTGTATTGTTCATGGCATCAGATGGAAGACTTAACGTAACGTATAACGTGTTATCAGGTGTTCCTGTGCTATTGGTGGAGGTAGGCTGGTTTATCATGTTACCAGGTGTTGGCATTGATAATGATGAAGGTGCAGCTGTTTTATGCCTGGTTACCAGCTGATTGTTGGTAACACTACTTTGAGACATCACTAGTCTACTGGTTGATGTTGGCTTTCTTTTGGTTTCACTATGGGACATGGAACTGGTAACAGTGTGGGATGATCTTTTTATATTACTGACTGAGGATGGCTCAGTACGGGTATTATGATTAAAAACAGTTGACATGTTACTGATATTGGTCATGGATGGCTGAAAATTTGATGCTGTTTTTGTAGTCATGGATTGACTATGGACAGTTTTCGAAGATGTTTTTGTACTTGTGAAGGAAGCAGGGTGAAACGTGGTATGAATGATGGAAGGATGACTTGCTAAAGACTTAGGTGATGTTGAAGATGACACTGAGTTACTCACAGTAACTGAGGGACTGCTGACCAGAATATTTGAAGACATGTTTGGGTTTTTGGTTGATCGTTCCCCTGTACTAGTATCATAGACGAAAGTCTTAAACATCTTGCTGATAGTTGTGAAGTAACTGGCTGATGTTCCCATATTTTCCACCATACCATTAGTATTACCTGAAAATATTGCTGTGCTCGTAGTTAATCCTGTTTGAGTCTTGGTTTTATTATTAGGTGAGGTCAATATACTCTTAGAAGTAGATGCTGAGGATCTTGACAATGACACTGTGTCCTTTATAGTAGCTGTTGTCTTGGAAACAGAGTTGGAGAATGCCCTTGGGGCAGTTGTGGAATGTGGTTGGTTACTAGACTTAATATAAGAAGTACTGGTAGATAATAAAGATGGTTTGCTTGTCATAGTAACTTGTGTTGTATTACTACCACTGAGGGTTGTTGTTGTGCTGCTTATGGCTTGTAACTGTATAAAGGTATCAATGCTGGGATTGGTCTCCCCAATGCTTTTGTTTGAGAATGCTGTATACTGGATACGTATGTCTTTATTAGATAAGGTTGTCATGTTATCGGTTACATTGCTGGAAGGTTTTGTTGTGGTTCTGGCTGTGTGCGGGTGAGAACTGGAGTCATTATGAAAAACCATTTTGTTCCTAATGCCTGTTAAGAAAGAACCGGTAGATGTAGTTGTGCTACTGGATGAAACGTGATTGATACCGTCACCAGTCATGGAATAATCCATGACAGTGCTAACTGATGGTAGAAATAAAGTTGAAGAGGGACTCATGTCAAGTGGTGGACTATTGTCTGCATTAATGGAAGCCATCTTTGTATTACTGGTTAATATTGACTGTGGACTGGTTTTGATCATGGTACTGTCGATTGCTGAAGAATAACTGTAATCTGTCTCTATGTTATCCATCATACCATTAGCAGTATTGGACAATATTACAGTACTATTAGTTAATCGTGGTTGAGCTATGGTATGATTATAAGGAGAGGTTGTTAAATGAAGAGATGTAGAAGTTGCCACTGTATCATATTTAGTGGACGATGTCTTTGTGGTAATAGCTGAGTTCTGTTGACTACTTATATCATAAGAAGAACTTCCAGCAAATCTTCTGGTAGTCGATGAAGATGGATATAACAATGTGTTTTCCATGGTAACGTGTGGTGTATTAGAACCACTGGGAGATGTTGTTGTTGCTGCTGATTGGACACTGGTATCACTGCTGGAAGACATCATCCCCCAATTATTGGTTGAAATAGTTGTAATAGAAGATGATACTGTGTTATTCCGTTTAATTTGTTGTGTACTGTAAAGACGACTGTAAAATGTGTCTATTATGTGTGTATTACCAGCTGATGTAGGTGTATCAACACTGATCATGTTGTCACTGGATGTTGTTAATGATAACTGAATTCCTTTAATAATGGTTGATGCTGGGTCCATACTGAAGTCCTTATATGAAGAGGTTGCTTTGCTCTTTGAGGTTACTTGAGTCATATTGGTTGTAGTATTGATTGGGGTTGATGTATGTTGGGTATCGGTGTAATTTCTAGAAGGTAGGATTATTTTACTTAGTAAAGATGTTGATATGCTGGGAGATACAGTAGTAGAAGTATTTGATGCTGATTGAGTAGGAGTCAACTGGGTGATAATACCATTGGGGAAGGTTCTTGCATTAGTGGTAAACAAAGACCCTGAGTTCTCTGTGGGACCTGTGAAAAAGACACAATATAATATATAATTGATTTCATTGGTTAATATAACCCAATTAAGAAGAAGCTGAATTGTACAATGAGAATAGTATAATAGAATAATTGTACAATGTAATAACCCAACTGATTACTGCTTCATCTTTGCTGTAAAGGCTGGGATTTCCATTATGTTGACCCAGCACTTTTCTAGTCATAGGTGTATTTAAATTGTGTAGCTCTCAGCAGGATAATATCAGCATTATTCTTAAGCAATGTAGAGGTAGATACCTAGAAAGATATGTGCCATTGGGGTAGATCAAGTCCTAAGTGCTTGTTATGTTTCATTGCGTAACGTATTTACGCCAGCGTATTTTGTATGTACTCCCCTAGGAACTCCCCTCGCTCGTACGTACTTTGGTCGTTTTACGCTTCCCAAACCCAACCTTAACGTATCTTAAAAAGATACGTAGATTACGTTAAAAAATTACTGCGTATGCGCAGTGTCCACTTTCGGTAAACACCGAACGTATATGCAATACGTCCGGTGCTCTGAACACGGACCTTAATTCCAAAAACTTAAAGGGAGATGGCAGATATCTAGAAGCTTAATAAAGTACAATAGAGGGGCACTCTTCAAAGTATGAGAAGTATTAGATGATGAGGGTGGCACTGGTACAGGAGGGCAGAGCTGCCACCAGACAATGCAGGACCCAGCAAGATGTCACATATAGGTGGAGTGCCGTGGACCTGTGCGAATGGTTCCCAGCAGCAGGACGACGTGCAGGGAAGGCTTGTTTTTAAGAAGTTATTCCCTGCATAGTGGCCGCTGATGTGCAGCCTGGTACAGCTCTCCAGCAGCAGGTATTCGTGGTAGGAGACTGGTGACAATGACTCAAATATCTCCTACCGCCGATACTGGCTTCTGAAGAGCTAAGGTGAATATGGGTGGTCCACCCTCTCTCTAAGGGGCCGGGACTCCAGTCAGTAATTCAACTGTCATCAGTCCTTAACTCTGGAGTTCCCTCATTAGACTGTTTCTTTCTGACATTTTGCAAGACCCATCTAAGTTCTCTTTATCAGTGCATT
>WWET01001520.1:227852-257269 GCA_011038615.1 Limnodynastes dumerilii | reverse complement strand
AAACACACACCCATACCATCACTATATATAGAAATATTGCATTATTCCCTTCAGTTCTATTCTTTCACCTTTATTGCTTTTCTGTCACAGCTGTATCAGGGACAATACAAATGCCTTTCAGGGTAGAATGGCCAATAATGTTATCTAGGAAATACAGACTACATCTAAAGGCACAGCACTGGGTTGTGTCTACACAAATCATAGCAGTGTGTAAAGATCTCCACCATATCTCTGCCAGGATCACTTTTGTTCATACAATGGAGAATAAAAGGTGTCCTGCAATATGTTGTTTAGAAAGTGTATAAAGAGGCATCCAAAAATGTAAATAATACAAACAATATTTAAGAAACTGCACTGAGAGAATCAACGCTCTGCTCCCGTAGTAATATTTTCTATGCTTTATCATTGGACTGAATCCAGACTTAGGCAGAATAGATGGTTTTCAATCCCAGAGATCAGGAAATGAATGCATTTTGTGAGTCCAAATTCCAAGTACAGAATGATCTGGGTCCTCTGGATACAGACCCCATACTGGAATTGTCTCCACAGTGTTTCTAATTGCTGGGTGGGTCGGGCGCTTGTGTACAATAGTTTTGGGGGATGTATGTAAATTGCACAATGAGGGCAGGCGAAGCTTCCTCTACCCTAGCTAGACTTCCAACGTGTCCTCATTACGGATGTGCGAAGAATGGCTGGAACCATGGCATACTGGAGTTAGGGCTCTGATGGCTGCACCAGCAGAATAAATCCTTTTTTATTATCTTTATTATTATTATCGTTATTATTATTATTATCATTATTATCATCATCATCATTATTATCTTTATTATTATTATCGTTATTATTATTATTATTATCATCATCATCATCATCATCATTATTATTATTATTATTATTATTATTATTTTTATCATTATTATTATTATTATTAGTATCATTATTATTATCATTATTATTATGAGTATTATTATTATTATTATCATCATCATTATTATCATTATTATGATTAAGAGCAATTACATTTTTTAAAGCATGAAGAGAGGGGCTGGGTTGCACCCGCAAGTGAGTGTATCTTGGTATTAAAATGTACAATAGAGTCAAGGTGTAGATGCTATAAGGCCAGAAAGAGAGAGGGTCCCATGGCAGCTGCCCACACTGCACCCATGGAAAATCTCTCAGCACAGAGCACTCCATGTATGAGCACTGAGCACTTTTTATAAATACACTGCCAGCAGCTTTCAGCACTGTCTTAAGCTGCCAGCCTCTGATAGCTTGTCTGCACATGCACAGAGAGGCTGCCCGCCAACATCCTCACCTTGAACCCATCAGAAGGGCGGGGGCCCATGTCTGCTCCCCAGATTTGGACCCCACCTCAATGCTATAGGGCCCAAGCTGGTTAGCATCCTCCGCAGACTGTCTACGTAAATACTGACATCCGTAAACAGCATCTTGCACAAGTTACCCAACCCATGATTAAAGCTTCAGATCTGCTGAGCCCAATAAAACACATTACAAAAAAAACGATTAAAAGATCAGACGAAACAACCGTTTTCTTTTCACTGCATTGTCTTTTCTTAAGCTGATTAACAATGGCCACACAAATCACTTTACAGAACAGTTTACTTCTGGAGGCCAGATCACGCTCTGTATTTGTATAGTTAATATCAGATGATATGAAATGAATGTGAACAGATAATGTCAGGCCTTGTCAGTAATGACATAATAAAACAGGACATGTTAAATAAAGGAATCAAACTATAAAGAACAAGATGGCTTATTGCTAAACTTCAAGCTAATTGTTGCAATTCTGTTTACAAAATTGCCACACATTATATATTCATTTGGCCAATCAGTCGATTATGCAAAGACAATTTTTGGAACGCTGACGAAATTGTGCTCAAATGCCCTAACAATAATAATTTATATATCGTCGCCAATTCCGCTGCGCTGTACAGAGAGTATTTCTTTATTCACAGCTGCCATCGTCCCACAGTACCTTACAGTCTAAGGGCTGTACCCAGACCATTGCAGGTAATACGCACGTGCGGAGGTCTTGAACTTAGCTCAGAAGAGGGGAGTGAAACCTGTTGCTCCCCTTTGTAGTTCTGGACATTTCCTTGTCCATAGACAGGGCCGTAACTAAGAGGTGTGCCAGAGGGGCGGTCGCCCAGGGCACTAATCCAAAGTTCGGCACCATTAAGTTCATTTTTAATGTTAAACTGGCTATTAGTTCAAGGTAGGGGGCACCATTTTTCCTTATTGCCCCTAGCTCAAAAAGTTTCTAGCTACGGCTCTGTCCATAGACCTACGTTAAGTTATCCACGCGGTTTCTGGCATGCGGAATGTAAGCATCGCCCTGATGTATGGATTTCATTGCGCACAGAACAGAGTTACGCACGCAATGATATCCAATGCATAGTACCTGGCGTGAGGATGCGCAGATGTTATTTGTAAGGGCACTTGCAAGCGGCTTGCTTTATTAAGTGTGTATCTGGCCCTAAGTTTCTTAACACACAGAATGAGATTAAGATTCATTTTGTCAGCAGCCAATTAACCTTTAGCAGGTTTTTGGATTGTGGGAGGAAACCCACACAGACACGGGGAGAACACACAAACTCCACCCAGATCAGGCCTTATCTGGTAATCAAACCCATGACCTCAGCGCTGTGAAGCAGAAGTACTAACCACTTCAGCTATCATGATGGAATTATTCTGCCTTCCTGGATGGTCTGAGCGCCACTGTGAGATTCATGCTGCAACGAAACTCTGAATTTTGAAAAAGGGACATCCGTAAGTTACTTTTCGGATGTCCCTTTTTCCTATACTTACCGCTTTATACTTTTTTTTTCATGAATGGGTGAGTATGCCGTTCAGCACTCAGCACTCATACAGGGAGTGTCGAGCACTGTTTTAAGCTGTCAGCCTCAGACATCTTCCTTGCGGTCCAGTGGAAGCGGCTTCCACGAGCCCCCCTCTCCGCTGCACCCCTTTTTGGCTGCAGTTGTGTGTGTCTCAGGATTGCCTGTAGTTTTTTGCATTTGGGTGAATGTTTTTAGGACTTGGGTCCAGATTTACTAAGCTGTGAGTTTTGAAACAGTGGAGAGTTTGCCCATAGCAACCAATCAGATTCTAGATCTTATTTAACTATTGCATTCTAGAGAATGTCAGCTAGAATCTGATTAGTTGCTATGGGCAAACTCTCCACTGTTTCAAAACTCACAGTTTAGTAAATCTGGCCCTTGATCAGCCCCTTAGGCTGTTATGTACGTGGTACGTGTGTATTGGCACGTGGCTGGTATTTTATGTGTAGGCACATGTATTTAGCACTCCCTCTTCTTCTCTTTACTCTCTTACTACCGTGTTGGTTTTCTTCACAGAATTTCTGCTTTTGTTCCTCTAAACGTTTGTGGAAAAAGCAGAAGTGCAGCCATACTCCTACTGTGCACAGATTAACAAGTGCCAAAAGATATGAGTAGGATGAATGGTAATACCTTATTTTACATACACAAAGAATGGCTAAACAAAAGTGTGTTTGTATTCATCTATGTCCTATCTGGCAGTTCATGTCTAATCATTGTTCACACAGGAAGTTCCTAAACCACACCGACTTTCATCATTAATTTATATAGCACCAAAAAATTCTGCACCACTGGACATAGAAACATAGAACATAGAAAGTGACGGCAGATAAGAGCCACATGGCCCATCCAGGCTGCCCAGTTGTTTATTTAAAACTATACTGACCCTAAACTCAATTTACCCTCAATTTAGTTTGAGATTTAGGATATCCTTATATTTATCCCAAGCATGTTTACACTGTTCTACTGTGTTAGCCTACAACAGTTTAAACGTTCAGACAGAGAATATTTCATTATTGCATACCCTCCAACATTTTGAAATGGAAAAAGCAGCCATCCGGGATGATAACCCAGTGGTAATACTGGAGAATGAGTTGATGTATGGTGTTCCCTTTGAACTGACTGAGGAGGCTCAGGCAAAAGACTATGTGATTCCAATCGGTAAAGCTAAGGTTGAACGACGTCCCAGGTGTGATATGTGTGACACATGATGCACCCACCTTACCTCAATAGGTGAAGGAAACACAGACACAAAGTTGTGGGAACTATACATTTTATTGTTATCATTAGCTATTAAATTGAATTAATTCAGAATTCTTGTGAAGACTGAAACTAAATTTGATGGGGGCCGATGAAAGCAGGTAACAATAATCATCAACATAACACATGACATATGAACATCAACCAAACAACCATACCTTATTTAAATCCTTAAATGAGTAACTTAAATTAATTAAACGCCAAGCGCACACCACCAGCCTTTGGCACAACACTTCTAAGTGCTATGCGAGACCGTCCATACAGACGGTTGTACAACCTCAGTCATTCACACTTCTATCATTCCAATCAACAAAAGTTGCTTAATGCAAAGTCTTTCTCACAGTGCCAATTGCGCTTCCAAACCAAACTTTCCACTGAAAACCAACCTGCTTTCTGCCGAAATCCAACAAAACGGTTAATCAACTACTCATCCTGATTCAGGGTCGGCAACTCCAGAAGAGAAGTGACAAAGCTCATGTACACAGCAGCTTCAGATAACTCTGCCACCCCTTCAACTCCACCCCTAAAGAGACCCCCAGGACCAATGGGCATCAAAGAAAGGTGGGTGATATCACTGATCACACCACACACAGGAAGTTTAATTCTGCTCCTGTTAAATGAATTAACCATCCGCTCCTTATCTGGGGGTGGGGGGTGTCTGTGAAGAGGTGTGGCTTGTCACATAAAGGGGTGTGGCTTTAGTCTGCTTTCATTTGCATGTATGATAAGGTATAAAATCTCATTGGAGAGGGGCCTGTCACTAGTGTCACAGGAGAGGGTCCTGTCACTATAGTATCACAGGAGAGGGTCCTGTCACTATAGTGTCACAGGAGAGGGTCCTGTCACTATAGTGTCACAGGAGAGGGTCTTGTCACTATAGTGTCACAGGAGAGGGTCTTGTCACTATAGCAGAGCTGTAGGATTCTGTCCCCGCAGCTCTGTCATAGTGATCAGATGCTGCAGGACAGGACTGGAAGGTCAGTAAAGGGGGGAACTGCTGGGTCAGAATCTGATACAGGAGCCCTTTTAGCCGGTACAGACCATTAAAACACGGTAGTGTGCCTCCTAAATAAGTACAGCTGGAGGGTATGTTATTGTGCCCCACTGGAGTTTACAGGCTTAGGACCAGATTTACTAACCTTCCAGCATGTTTTTGGTGGAGAGATAATGAGACTTTTGTGGAAAATCTGCAGTGCAGCCATATTGTACTTGTACACAGACTGACAAGTGACAAAAGATATGAGGAGCGTTAAGAGTTATACCTTATTTTACATGCAGGAAGAATGGCTAAACATAAGATTGTTTGTACTCATCTATGTCATATCTGTCAGTTCATATACATCTCTGTGTGTGACTAAGCTCTGTTCCCACAGTGTGTTCAGACAAAGGATTCTCTCCTGTTTCCGCAGCTCCTTTCTGTCAGAGCTCCAGTATCTCATGGAAAGTTTCTGGAACAAGCTTTGTGGATTCACTTCATTTCAAATAGACTTCTGTCTTAGACCATAATATTATTGCTTCAAAGCCTTTTATCACTGCCCACGACACAGGCAGACACGCTCCGTGGCTCTCTGCTTGCTTCCTGCTGCTGTCACATGTTCAACATAGCAGAATCAGAAGTGGCCCGATCATTGCGTTCAACAGGATTGGCACCATCCTCTCCTGGAATGCTCTGTGCTGCTGTGAGCGTTCAGATGATCTAAGCTGTGCTGTGTAAGCGAGCAGGAGAAGAAGAAGCAGATCCAGACTTCCAGAAACAGGCGTTTTATGATGCGAGCAGGAAAAATGCAGTAATCCTAAATTCTCAAACCCTAGCTAAATGACTGTAAATTTGGCTGGTCCTATTGCTTTATTAAGGGCCATCTATGGCTCTTGTTATTATCTGTAGCGTACAGTTTGGGGCTGATGGATGATAGATCACTTCATTTTCCCAGAAAACCTGCATATGCAAAGATGGGACATTCCAAGGAATACACAATCTAGGTCAGGGTTGCCGACTCTCTCGGAATATCCGGGAGACTCCCGGAATTTGGGTAGTTCTCCCGGTATCCCGGGAGAGCCGCAAAGCTCCCGCAAGTCCAGACCAGCCCAATTACAACTGTAAAATCCCTAGAGTTACTAGGGATGGGCGGGGCTTGATGATGTAAGTCATAGTTGCCAACTCTTGAAGAATGGGTGGTCTCCTTGACTCCCTGAAGAGTGAGTGATGTCTCTGACTTCCTGAAGAATGGGTTATCACTCTGACTCTCTGAAGAATGGGGGATCTCCCTGACTTCCTGAAGTGTGGGTGGTCTTCTTGACTCCCTGAAGTGTTTAGCAATCTCCCTGATGCGGATTCAGTTCCAGAAGTCATTGCGGTATGATGACAAAATTAGTTGTGTCCTGTTTCCTGGTAGTGAGGCCTTTGGAGGTGGCCATTTTCATGATGCTTAAGGTGTAATGATAAACTGGCAGCTATCTAAGACAACATTTTGGTCTTATTGGTGAATCTCTGTCATTGACACTTGGGTGTGATGCAATCCAAAACACAAACCATGCTAAAGAATTGTACAGATATTACAGATAGAATGGTATAGTGTGTTACTGGTAATGGCAGTGTCGCTGGACATTCTCTATCCTGTGTGTGTATGTTACAGATAGAATGGTATAGTGTGTTGCTGGACATTCTCTATCCTGTGTGTATGTTACAGATAGAATGTTATAGTGTTACTGGTAATGGCAGTGTTGCTGGACATTCTCTATACTGTCTGTGTGTATGTTACAGATAGAATGGTATAGTGTGTTACTGGTAATGGCAGTGTTGCTGGACATTCTCTATCCTGTGTGTATGTTACAGATAGAATGTTATAGTGTTACTGGTAATGGCAGTGTTGCTGGACATTCTCTATCCTGTGTGTATATGTTACAGATAGAATGGTATAGTCTGTTACTGGGTAATGGCAGTGTTGCTGGACATTCTCTATCCTATGTGTGTGTTACAGATAGAATGATATAGTTTGTTACTGGGTAATGGCTGTGTTGCTGGGGCATTTCCTTTCCTGTGTTTCTGTTGCTAGCAGATTACCCCCCGGCCTTTCATTTTCCTGTTTGAATTTACCTATAATTTGATCTCAGCAACTTCCATTTTGTGAACTGTGGTAAACAATGCTGATGCTCTATTTTATAGACGCAAAGCCATGGTATATACTAGTACAGAAAAGGTAACGATAATAGGGCTGATTCAGCGTTGCACTTACACCTTTTTTGAAGGTGTAAGTGTAGACCTGAGCAATACTGAACTGCAAGGGGAGGCAATTTTACATTGTGAAAGCAGAATTAAAATTAAGAGGTGAAGTTTCTTAGCTCAACTCTATCTTATAGATTAAACATAAAGCTATGCAGTAAGTTCTGTGTACAAAAGTATGTATTTTTCCTGCATGCAAAAGATATAAAATTAATTAGCTCCTCCTACTATGCAAAATGGTTAAGCCGAGCTGTGCACTTGCACTGGTTTGCCCTTACTCCCAAACTCTGAATCAGGCCCTTCGTGTGATCGGTAATGGTATCATTTGAAATTATTTTATAGACATTTTAATGATGTATGATGCGTTGGCAGAAAAATCGTGAGAGCCTGTTATAAAAATTGTTCAAATATTGCATCATGAGAAAAAAGTGCAGTGTGTACCCAGCATTAGGCAAGGTCCAAACCAAAAGTCACAGCAAACCCATAGAGACCAGTGGTTGCACTTTTTAAATAGCCAGGTGTCAGGTGCAATCCATGAGGAATAATGAGGAAAAGACACCTGACACCTGACCCAGGGAGTGGGCTCCACAGTGACCCCTCTGGTGAATACTGGTATCACAACTACTACCTAGGAATACATGCGGCCTCTATGGAGAGAGTCTGGTACTACACATCCCACTGTGACAATCTCCTATTCACAAATGTCACAATAAATACTGTCAAATTAACAATTAATAAATACCAGTGCTGCCATTTTTATTGACAAATATTTTTCCTAGCAGAATTAGACACTCTTATTTGGTGGTACAGGACACACCCCTTTTGGTGCAGTGCATGATCGTGCTATCACGGTCTCCCTGATATTAATTAGCAAAAGTTGACAACAATGATATGTTTAGAAGATTCAGATCGCCGTTTGGAGGGAAAGATGCATGTGCACTCCAGGTGTTATGCACGATTTACCCATGGATCTACTGTCACATAAATCTTAGTTACGTACGATAATAAAAAAAATCAGATGGGACAGTTTTTCCCCTCTGCCCAACAAAAGTATGCAAGGTGGGTGTGAGGTGGTTTGGGGTGATTTATATTTTGCTGTATGGGCGGGTGTGGGTCACCGCTTAGAACGGCCTTATTTCAATAAGGCCGTTTCCTCTCAGCCATAGCAATCAATCCACGGAGCACCGAACTTTCGGTGCCACGAAAAAGAAAGGGAAAAAAGTACCCAAACCATTCCCCTAATTCTAACCCTAACCCTCCCCTCTCATTACCCTTACCCTAACCTTCCCTTCCCTGCAGCCTGACCCTAACCCACCATCTCCCGCAGCCTGAACCTAATTCTCCCTTCCCTGCAGCCTAACCCTAACCCTCCATCTCCCGCAGCCTGACCATAACCCTCCCTCTCCCGCAGCCTGACCATAACCCTCCCTCCCCTCCAGCCTGACCCTAACCCTCCCTTTCCCGCAGCCTGACCCTAACCCTCCCTTCCCCGCACCCTGGAGAGGACCCTGTGGTCCTGCGTTAGCAGCGGCGGTGTTTCCGAATCAGAATGGGTGAGTATGCTGATCGATATACTTACCCATTCTGAAAAAAAAAATGATAAACTGGGTGGTATTCAAAATAGGGACATCCGAGAGGGAAATCAGAATTTCTAAGCGGGGAGTACAACCGGTTCAAGACCTGTATGGATCTGCGGATGCACGGAACACAGATCCACACATCAGTATTAAGACTGCCTTATGGCGGCGTTTCTGCCCTTAAGTCCACATGAGAGAGGGCAGTGACAGGGGAGTTCACTCTCCTCTTCCGGGAGAATCAGTTGGATACTATGGGTTCGCTTAGTGAATTTTCTGCTGTGACTTTAGTATTAGCCACTTCCTGTCTATACATGAGTTTATATAGATTGTGTTCTGAGGTCAACAAGACGACCCCGTCTATCTTCTCTTGCAATCACACTATATTCAAGTATATTTTGTACATATTTGCACATACTCCAGAGAGAAGGATTTCATATGTACAGTTTGCTGTGACAATAAACATAAATATGTGGCTTTCTGACATCATATCTCATTGCCAAGCCTTGTGCAAACATGGTTTGGAAGTAATCTCTCTTGTGCAAAGCATGGAAAGAGTTGAGGCGTGAGCATTATAGCTCTAGAATAAACATATCTGTGACTGTGAGAATATGACATGTGATGTGAGTCAGACACATACTGTGGTTATAGGGTGACATGGCATTGTTGCACGGTCACCAACCATAGAACCTGGGCAGCCGAGTGTGTGAGTGGGTCTTTGGACAGGGCATCGTGAGATGGCCACACAGGACCTCATGGAGGGCTGCGCTTACAGCTATAAAGTACAGCGGCACAGAAAGATGGCACACAGCTGCCCATCCGCCTGTGTCTGCATCCATGTGCTCCGTACTAATACAATGGGGAGTTTCACTATAATTAAATTAAAAAGGGGTCGGTGCAGTGGTGCTGCGACCGCAAATAGAATCCCAGAGTCCATGCGCTTCCACCTAAATTTTACACCAGCGTGAAGGATGGAGTGTATTTTTCTATTCAATAAATGGCCTTTATTTTTAGTATAAACTCATCTTTAAACATGTTAAAGGTTCAATTAATTTTCCAAAAATATTATTTTCATGAAATTACCGTTTATTCTAGTCAGGCATTAGCTAACGTGATGCAGTTACTGATCCAGCCGGCCGAATTCCGACAATAATATAACCGTCGGCTGAATGGCGGCTATATCATGCCGAAATGCTATGGAAAATAGAAGATAGTTAATGGGAATGGGGAACTATTTCTACCTGTTCTGTATCGGGCTTAGGTTAGGGTTACGGCTCCAGGAAGGGATGGTTAGGGTTAGGGTTAGGGCTTTAGGGGAAGGTTAGGATTACTGAGAAATGGTATACTGGCTGCACTGCCCTTGTAGGAAATGGGAAAGGAAAGGAAAGGAAGGAGAGGGATGAGAGGGGATGCTCCGTGGTATGCTGCTAGGGATATGGAAGGAGCTACTCCTCAGGAGAAATGCAACACAAAGGAAAACAATGTACCTGGCGCTTATCACAAATGGCGACAAGGCAATAAAGTAAAATTAGATCAATCTTTATTGAAAGTAGTCAGTCTGGGATCTATGCAAGGAGGTGATACACTAGTAGGGCCTGATCCAGACCTACGGTCGGGTGCGTTTTTACTACGGGTGTAAGCATAAAAATGGCCATTTGTACTTACTGTGCATGCACGGGGAAGATGTTACGCTCATGTTACGGTCTGAGAAACTGAGCGTATGGGTCTTGATCGTAACAGCTTTGTACATACGCTGGAGGGGGCGTGTCTGCCATGAGAAATCCGTAATTACAAACCGAGGGCGAGCTGCGGCATTTAAATCATACAATATGGGCGTCCTAAGCGTCGTAACTACGCAATGAGCTTACAGACGCACTTGGTTACGCTCAGAAAAGTTAGGGTAGGTTTTACTGGGCGTAAGAAGCCAAAAGTAAATACGACCAAGGGGAGTGCTGAGCGGAGTGCATAGGAGGTACGCCGGCGTAAATACGCTATGCACATAAGCGTTTCATGAACGTAGGTCTGGATCAGGCCTGTAGTCTCTTAACCAGGGCCGGTGCTAGCATGTCTGCCGCCCCCCTGCAAAAAATATCATGTGTCTCCAGCCCCCCCCCTCAGTATTCCCATAATGTGTCTCCAGCCTCCACCCAGTACTTTCATTATGTGCCTGCAGTCCCCCTAAGTATTTCCCATCATAAATGTGCCACCAGCCCCCCCACCTAGTATTCCCTTAACATGACACCAGCCTTCAAATTGTTTTCATACTTACCTGGAGTCTTCCTCCGTGGCGCTCGCCTCCTCCGGTAGGCAGCCTGAGCACCTGAGGCAGTAACACAGAGCAGTTGACATCAGCAGCTCATACAGGATCCTCCTGTATGAGCTGCCTGCCGGTCTCCATAGCGACGCCTATGGCAGCGGGGGATAGTAGCTGGAGGGGAGCGTCTCTCTGGCTTGGCTGCCCCCTTCCATGTTTACCCCGCTTACCGGGTTCCGCCGGCCAGAACAGATCATTTGGTCAATGGTTCATAAAATCCTTTTGTGCTGTGAAAGATACTTCCAAAAGGATATCACCACAGGGTGAGGTGTCAATAACAGGTCTTGTGACTCTGTCAAATAGTGGTCCGTGCCTGATGGTGTGTAAGTAACTCATACTCTCCAACATGACCCCTTCCATTAAGTACAGAATACTTCACTCCTGAGCTTCCAACTGTCACTCACCTGGATTTAGTGGATTAACTGATGTTTGAAAAACCATTTCTCTCTTCAACAAAGGTGGTTACCATAGTAACCGACAGTTCAAAGCTCAGGAGTAGAGCATTTTGAACCTATTGGAATGGGTCATGTTGGAGGGTCTGGTAACTATGTTTGTCAGTTACTAGCCCTGACCACGTCCAGGGCTGTGTAGTTGTCTAATACGTCTGCTGTTTATGCGTGTTAGAAGTAGAAGTAAAAAATGGCAGACAGACAGGTTTTGCAGTGTCTGGCAATAGTGTATAGATTATATGAGGATGATCCCTCAAGTCCGTAGGTGATAGTGATCACTGTGAATCAACAATAAAGGGATGGATGACGGAGGGGAGGATCGGTACCTCTTTGGTGGAGGAAGCGGGGAGCAGGCTGCTATACCACGCTGGACTCGGAAGATCCCGTATCCAGATGGCCGGTGCAGATGTCCAAGTGCTCTTCGTGGGAGGTCCTCAGTGTCTCCTGCCTGTCAGTCTGTTTGCCACATATGGAGAGTGTTCCCACAGGTAGGCTGCGGTTTCTGCAGCTATGATTAAAGTTAGGTGGTCATAGTGCCGTAGCTGGCGGTTAGAAGGTTTTGGAGGCGCCAAGTCGTTGGAGAGCTATCCTATCTACACGTTTCATCCCTGTGTGGAGGCTTCTTCAGGATATACAACGTCTTGGCATTCACAGGAATACCCATTTGGCCTCCAGGACCTTCTATCCACCAGCAACGACCACCTAACTTTAATCAATACCTCCACTGCAGCAACCGGAGCCAACCTGTAGGAACACTCTCCATACGTAGCAAACAGACTGACATTTGCTTTATATAAATATATTATAAATAATAGCAAGCATATGACCCAGAACATTAAATATTATAGGGCCAAAAAAACATTCTAAAACACAGCTCCTTTATATTCTGAGCTAAATATTGATGCAGACATGGAAATCTGTAAGAGGTCCTTGAGTGTTATATATAGACCATTGTGTACACAGCAATGGGTTGGAATTTTTTGGATTGTTGGGTAAGTTATTATTAAGTGGCCCTTCAAACAACTATCCTTGTCTATCAATCATTACAAGTTTACAAGTCTAACAAAACATTGGTATTCACAGGGTTTATTTGTGTCATATTTACCAATTGGCACAGTTTCATTTCCTTGAAAGTTGACCCATCATTCATTTGCCAATTTTCTTATGTTATCCTTTATGGATAATAGTCAGCCTTAAACTGTATTAGAGATCAAGGGCCAAATTTACTAAGATGCAGGCTTGGAAAAGCATATCCTCCAACATGACCCATTCCATTAGGTACAAAATACTCTGGTCCTCAGTTTCCAACTGTCAGTTACTATGGTAACCACCATTGTTGAAGAGGAAAATAGTTTTTAAAATATCAGTTAATTCATTTAAACCAGGTGAGTGACAGTTGGAAGCTCAGGAGCTGATTAATTGTACCTAATGGAATGGGTCATGTTGGAGGGTCTGAAAAAGTGGAGATGTTGGCCATAGCAACCATTCAGAATATAGCAGACATTCAATAGTATGTAATAGGAAAGTGAGTGCTAGACTCTGATTGGTTGCTGTGGGCAACATCTCCACTTTTCCTTAGTAAATCTGTCCCTAAAGGGCTATGTTTATTATTGCCCCAGAGAACTGGATTTCATTGTACTGGATTCAGATTCAGAGCTGTGAGGGCAGAATCCAATAGATCCAGGCTTGCGCAGAACAGGGAACAGGTTGTATTCGCAAGCCCAGGCTCAGGGGGTACTGCTGTCTGGATCGGGTCCATTGTTCTGGCTGACACTTGTAGTTCCACAGTGGTTCTTAATCTATTTTCCACTGACAAATATTAAGCCGAAATCCGCCTCTGAAGGGGAGCCAAGAAGGGGCTTAGTGTAAAAGTACAGGGCTGTATAGAGCTAGCGGAGGGAGATTCGCGCTGACTGCGTGTAGGTTCATGCTACTTTTACATACGGGGCTGTATCCAGACCTACGCTCTCTTTACGTTTAAACGCAAGGCGTATTTACACTAGCGTAATTACTATGCACTCCCCTCGGCACTCCCCTCGCGTACGTACTTTGACTGCTTTACGCTTTCCAAACCTTACCTTAACTTTTCAAAGCCTAACTACTGATGTACGTAAACGCTGCACGTACGTAACTGCCTAAGCACGCCCATACTGTACGATTTAAATGGCTCACCCCGCCACCGAAGCGTAATTACGGGTCTCGTATGGCGGTCACGCCCCTTCGTTTATAGTTACACTGTTGATACTAGGCTGGTACGCACGTTCAGAGTTATGTGGCGTAACATCTGTCGCGCGCATACACAATACATACAAAACAGCATTTTTATGTCTCCGACAAGCGTAAATATGCTAGCGAACGTAGCTCTGGATCTGGCCCAAGGTCTCTATAATTATCCCCCTCCTCTAGCGGTTATTGATCCAGGATATAACTTTATTGGTAATCGAGGAAGACAGGACCGGATTTGCCAGAGGACTTCCAAGTAGGCCGGTGGACTCTGGACACCACTCAGAAGCTCCTTTTTTATTTGAAAAAACCTATAATGTTGCCTGTTATGGGTGGTGGTTGCTAAAATTATGAAGAATGAATGATAAGACAGTTTATTTAAAAAAAATGATATATTACAGCTGTCAGATGCAGTAAATCTAATTGATTTAACCTGTCAAAGTCTAGATATTACAAATAGGCTATAATTGATAGTAATCAATTATATAGTTTCTTGTGTGTGTGTGTATATATATATATATATATATATATATATATATATATACACACAAACACACACACACAAACATATATACAGCCCACTTACGCACTTTGCATGCATAAGTGGGCCAACGGACAGACCTGTGGATCCGGTCCTCTATTCCTCACTGGTAACAGAGAACTCGTTATTAGTTCAGTTCTGTATTGCACATCAATAATTTAGTTAAACATTTTTAAACAGACACAGATTATATATTAATTGCATAATAAATACATCATAAGCTAAGCAATATTTTAAACATATTTAGTTCTGTATTGCACATCAATAATTTAGTTAAACATTTTTAAACAGACACAGATTATATATTAATTGCATAATAAATACAATATATCATAAGCTAAATAAGGTGTATCCAAGTATTCATAATAATGTCAATATTTACATACATATTGCATATAACACAGCATACCAAGAAAAGATTGGTATCTCATTGTGTAATGTTTGCCTGTACTTAGCACAGCTTAGTTTGGCTATGGTAGAATATTTACAGTACATTTTTTAAAAATAATCAAACAATACTAAATTACATGGACATTATTCCCCATAATGTTTAAAATAATGGCCAGAGTAAATAAGAGGTGTTTGGATAGGTCAGTAAATTCCAACCAATGGGGTTGAAGAAACCACTCAAGTCGTTATGTGGGTTAGTTGAGGGGTGGATGAAGCTAGAATTGTTATTACGCCAATGCCCATCTAGTGTTTGCTGAAATGGGTGGCGTTTATATAACACCATCAGTATTGTCATTTAAGCAAAGTTGTTTGCTTCATCCCAGATTGGAGTTCGAGAGGTCTCGGCCTATCGGGCATTCCGTAGGAATATCAATGATCACTGTGTCATCGGAGAGTAGGCCTAGATACGTTTGCAAAGGATTCTGGGAAGTTGACTTAAAAGATGTCTTCATTCACCACATACACTGTGGGACGTCTTCTTCTTCTACATAAACGTGCAATCTATAAACAAGAGAGTTCAAGCAAATGATTATTGGTTTATGTTGCTAGTGAGCACACTAAACTATGCTGATAATAATTATTGCTATAACGGAAACCAAAAAAAAATATAGGCATGAGGATTTGTATAAATCTGATAGTTTGGGGCTACGAATCCTAACTGCGTATCCTTGGCGTGTTACGTCTCACAGGGGGTTGGGTTGAGCATTGCAAACTGTGCCCTGTGCTTCACAACTTCTGGTGGTAGCCCTGGGTGCTAGTTTATTGTTTTACCATAAACTCTGTGTACTTACATTAACTACATCCCTCATACCCTCCAACTGGACCTATTTAGCAGGTAGAGTATCCTTTTTAATGGTCTGTACTAGCTAAAAGGGCTCCTATACTGGATTCTGACCAAGCAGTTCACTCCCCCCTATACTCACCTTTGATAAAGTGACAAGACTCTCTCTTCTAAGCTCTTAGCGCCATATGATAAGGTGTAAAATGAGATTTTACACCTTTTCATAAATGCAAATGAGTAGATTAAAGCCACGCCCCTTCATTGGACAAGACACACCCCCTCTAGAGACACACCCCTGTGTACAGATTTTCCATAAAAAATTGTTGGAGGGTATGGTTCCTCCCAATGGAAAATCCCTCCCAACACGAGTGGATGTGCAGGGACTTGCTGTGTCTGGATTGCTGTAATTGCTTGCACAACCTTGTGGGCCTGTGCAGTGTCAGGGAACTGTATACTGTCTGCGTTCAGAGCTGCGACAACAGGTCTTTAATTGAGGATTACGGGCCGTATTCAGAGATACGTTTTATCGGGCAGTTCCTTGCGTATTTTTAGGTACGTTTCAACTGCGCATGCGTAGTAACTTTTTCTACGCAGTTCACGCAGACTATCCACGCGGACGTTCAATGCGGACGGACGGAAGTGCAATGCGGGTGGACTTGTGAAGCGGATGTAGCCAAAATGCATGGAATTCAAGCGGAAAAATACGCACGGAGGAATGTACATAGAAATGGGCGAGGGGGAGGCATTTAAAGGAAGGCAAGTGGGCGCGATTACTAATATACGCACGGAAATGGACACGGAAAGTTGGGGCTGGTCTATGGAGGCGGAAAGTCTCCGTGGGCACGGATTAGCAAGGGGAGTGACTGGGGTTTTGGTGGGTGTTACTTGCTCCATCCGTGCGTATATTTGCGCTCCGATCGCAGCGCGGAAGTCTGAATATGGCCCTACATGCCTAGAACTAACATGGCTGACAGGCACTTCCTGTAGAGCTCATGAATAGCAGTGATGTCATTTCTGCCAGCCGCAATACAGCATACATCTACAGGAACGCAGAGATATGGTATTCCATGTGGCATCGGTCAGGGCTAGATGAGACCCTGTAATGGGTGGTATAGTTTTTATCAGCATTAATTTTTACTACCCCCTAGAAAATTATATTCCCAAGATTTATGCATCTTCAATGCTTCATATTGTGACAGGTACTATTTTCCTCACTCTAACCATCTCTTTCATGCAACCAAACCCAAACCACCCCTTTTCTCACAATCTAACTTAACCATCCCCTAACTATCCCCGTCCCACAGTCTACCCTTAATGGTCCCCTCTCCGCAACTTAACTCTAACCATCCCCTTGCGCATTCAAACCTTAACTGTTTCCAAACCCTAATCCTCTATCCTGCAGCGTAGTCTAACTCATACCCTCAGCTGTTTAACCTTAATCTGTCCATACGGGTACCTTGTACCTAATCTGAAAGAAAAATATTCTTTATCTGAAAGGTGTCGCCACTGATACAGTATGTCCCGTGATGGGAAGGGGCCTGTTGGGAGCCCCTGTTCTCTTCTGTGAATCACAAGGTGTAAGGGAAGACAAAACAGACAAAAAAACAGAAAACTACATATAATACACTCACCGCGTAGATGATGCACAGAAGACAAGTTAAACACAAAATCACGGCCAAGCAGATGAGAATGATGGCCCAGAATGGAAGAGCAGACCCATTCCTGGTCTCTGTCGTATCTGGCACAAATACAAAGACAAAGCACGATCACTGTCAATGACACTATAAAAAAGTTTATATTTAACAAAAACTCTTCTTTTTATGAAGATCTACGTATGATGCACAAGGTGCCAGCTGTAGCCATTGCTGCTTCGTCCACCCTCTACACTCTATGCAGTGCAATGTGTTACTTGTGCTCCAGAGGTAGTTACAGGAACAGAAGAGTAGGGGGTAAATCTTGTAAACTCTCCCTGCATTACATTACTACAGAGACAGGGCTTTGTTCTGATTGGACAGTGACTGGAAAGTGTGTTCATTAACCTATTTATTGCCAGCAGAGAACATGGAAAACGTAAAACAAAAGGGGATTTCTTCATCTTCCAGACCATGGGGTAGATCCAGAACTACGTTTGCCGTATGTTTATTCGCATAGCGTATTTTCGTGCGCGTAAGTTCTATACACTCCCCTTGGCACACCCCTTGAACGTACGTATTTTGTCAAGATACGCTTTCCAAACCCTACCTTAACTTTTGGCAATGTAACCGCAGTGATCCGCACACGTACGTATGGGCAACACGTATTTACGCAGCTAAGCGCGCCCATACTGTACACTTTAAATACAAACCCCCGCCTACTTAACGTATTTCAGACGTATTTTGTAGTAATGTAAAATTGGCACGCCCACCCGTAAGTATTTACGTGACACATACGTGAATGGCCCATATTTTCACAATTACGTTACGTTACTGAGCGTGTTTTCTATGGTGCGCATGCGCAGTACTTACGTCTCCGCCATAGATATGACATAGATAGATAGATAGATATGACATAGATAGATAGATAGATAGATAGATAGATAGATAGATAGATAGATATGACATAGATATAAGTAGAAGTAAATACGCCCGAGAGCGTAGTTCTGGATTAGGCCCATTGAGTTTAGCACCTCAGATAATCAAGGGATCTATATATCTATTTGTTTCTAAGGGGTGGGTAACACTACCACCAACGCGGACACCAGGATCCCAAGTGGAAATCCCTATTTGTGAGCATTAATTTTTACGTATATGGTCGAAAGAAACTGTTTTGTATGCTTCTTATACATCCATTTATACATTCTTATGTGCTATTTTAATTGGTACTCATATGTGCAATTATCTAGTGAATTTCCCCTGTGATACACCATTGGAATCCCACTTTGGATTTTATTAGTCTTAAACATTTTTGGTGACAATAAAATTAAAAATGTATTATTTTATGTCGGTGCCTATTCATTAATACCAACACAATACTTATACTAAGATTTATAAGAGCTGTATGTTTATAACTTTTGTCTTTGTGGAGGTGTAAATCCTCTTTTAATAGGGTAAGCACTAACCATATCATACAGCAGCTTTCCATTTTCTGGTACCAACAAATTGAGTTTATTCTCCTTTTTCCCAAAAGACAAATACAGTAGGTACAAATAAATATAAAGTGCAAGAGGATCACGGCTCATTATAAGTAGAAAACAAACAAAATAAGTTAGGATCTGCAAAAACTATGCAAGGTTCCAATATACTGTATAAAAAAAATCCAACAATAAATAAAGTGCAGTGTGAATACTAAAGAAGCACCACAATGGCAACAAATGTAGTGCAGTATTAGTCCCATACCAAAGATAGTCAAATGACACATATGAAAAGTGAAAAACAGGAAGAAGTGGGACCCTTTTGTTGTCTCTTGATGATGTGGATGAATGAGAACAACTGATTCTGTCACCTACAGCCTCTATGCTCAGACCTGTGTCTTAGGGGCTGATTCAGAGTTACACTTCCACCTTTTTTTAGGTGCAAGTGTAGACCTGAACAATACCATGTTGAATTGCAAGGGGAGGCAGATTTAAATTGTAAAACCAGAATTAAAATTAAGAGGTGAAGTTTCTTAGCTCAACTCTATTTTATAGAATAAACCTAAAGCTATGCAGTATTTTAGTTCTATATGTAAGTATAATGTATTTTCCCTTCATGCAAAAGATTTTAAATTAATTAACACCCCTTACTTTGAAAAATGGTTTAGCCGAGCTGTACACTTGCACCTAAAAAAAGGTGTAAGTGCATCTCTGAATCAGCCCCTTAGGCTGAAGTGTTCTGTGGAATTGATTGATTGATTGATTGATAATGTAATTAATCTCACAAGACATCTCTAGTTTAGTGGTACTAGAATACACAACACAGGTGCAGGCTGGATGCTAAGCTAAGCTTTTCTTAGCTTTACAAGCATTGGGGCAGATCCAAACCTAGGTGCTTGTTACGTTTCATCGCATATTTACGCAAGTGTATTTTCAGGCGTCATGTGGATGATCCGCACCTTCGTTCATAGTTATGCTGATGGTACGTACGTTCAGAGTTACGTTGTGTAACATCTGCCACGCGCATACACAGTACGTACAAAAAGGCGATTTTACATCAGCGGCTAGCGTACTTAGGTCTGGATCTACCCCCTTGTGATTTTTCGGCCAGCGTCATATTTAGTATGATGCTGGCTGAAAATGTTCTAGTAGGTAAAACATTTATTTTATTATCTATTTACTAACAGGTTTTTATATAGTGCTATTAGATTACGAAGCGATTTACAGAGAATATTTCACATTCACATCAGTCCCATTGGAGCTACATACTAAGGTCCCTAACACACACACACATACATACACACACATACGTACACACAACACACACACACACACTAGGGTTAATTTATTCAGCCAGTTAACCTACAAGCATGTTTTTGGAGGGTGGGAGGAAACCCACACAGACACAGGGAGAACATACAAACGTCCAGGAATCGAACTGATGATTTCAGCGCTGTGAGACTCAAGTGCTACTCACTGATCCACCGTGCTGCCCTAACAATAACCCCCCTGTCATGACTTGGCACATGCTGCCCTTCTGGGATGACAGAACACAGAGCAAGAAGTCCTGTCATTGGTCTCTGTCAAGGAACCTCTCAGATGGGGGTAGATGTCAGGGCCTTTTGGAAGTTTGCATTATAGTACAGCTGCCCCCCCCCCCTGACATTAGGTCTGGCCATTTCCCAATAAGTGGCATCCCTAGGCAGCTGCCTCAATTGCCTTAATGGAAAATCCAACACGGATTACAGTACCAAAATATTCAGCAAGCATGTCAACACATTTTTACAAGGTTATTTATCTATTTTTAAAGAAGATGCTTTAAGCACAAGTTCCCCTTTGGAATAAACTTAACAGGAATAATAAAACTTTCCAAAGTTTACTACTCAGCAAAAAGTTTTTATCATATGTAGGTACAGTAAAATCATATTCCATCTATTCATTACATCAGTAATTATTAACTGATATAGACTATGCAAAGCTCCCAATTGTCCCGATTCCAGCGGGACAGTCATGATTCTGGGTGACTGCCTTGCAGTTTACACTGAAGACAGGGTTTAAAAACAATAAAAAAATTAAATTACTATTTGATTCTCTCCCCCCCCCCTGCAGCATGAAAATGAGGATGGGCTTGGAGAGATTTAAGGTGGAGCTTGGGTGGAACGCAGGTGGAGCTTGGTGGGACTGAGGAGGGCTTGGGTGGGACAGAAGCAATGCCTATTTGTCCCGTTTCCTGGCTCCAAAATGTTGGGAGTATGACTATAGGTTAAAATAAGATTATTTATGCTGTGTACCCACTTGCAGACTAGCGGACATATAACATATATGTCCGGTGTGTAGCGTTTTTTTCTACTGCTCAAGCGTAGTACATTTTTTTTTTTTTACGTTATCTACGTATCTTTTCCTTACGTAGATTACGTAAATGCGGTCGGAAAAAACGCTAAACACCGGACGTATATGTTAAATGTCTGATAATCTGCATACGGCCCTTCATCTGCATAAAGTAAGAATAAAATTGGTCTAAAATGTTAATAAACTTACTTGAAATTATTGTAGTTACAAAGCCAGCAGATTTCTCTGAGATCTTAGATGGTGTCTTGGTGGAAGTAGTGGCTTTAGAGGTGGATTCTGTTGTTTTAGAGGATGCTTTGGAGGTTTCTGTAAGTCTAGTAGTGGTTTCTCTTGATTTATGTGTTATTGCCTTGCTGGTGGTTTTCTTGAGTATAGATGTAGTACTAAGAGTGGTCTCTGTGGTCTTAGGTGTTGTTGTCTTAGAGGAAGTTGTATTACTACTAGTGGTCTTAGGTGTTGTTGCCTTGGTGGATGTTGTAGTGCTAGGAGTGATTTCTGTGGTCAAAGATGTTGTTGTCTTACTGGTAGTTGTAGCAGTAGTTTCAATAGTTATAAAAGATGTCTTGAGTGCAGATGTAGCAGTAGTAGTGGTCTCTGTGGTCTTAGGTGTTGTTATCTTAGAGGAAGTTGTAGTACTACTAGTGTTCCTAGGTGTTGTTGCCTGGGTGGAGATTTTAGTGCTAGGAGTTATTTCTGTGGTCAAAGATGTTGTTGTAGTTGTAGCAGTAATTTCTATGGTTTTAAAAGATGTCTTTAGGGTAGATGTAGTACTAGGAGTTGTCTCTGTGGTCTTAGGTGTTGTTGCTTTAATAGATGTTGTAGTACTTGGACTGAAATCTGTGGTTTTAGGTGCTGTTGCCTTAGTGGAAGTTGTAGGGCTAGGAATTATTTCTGAGGTTAAAGATGTTGTTGACTTGTTGATAGTTGTAGAAGTAGTAGCGGTCTTTATGGTTTTAGGTGTTGTTATCTTAGTGAAAGTTGTAGAGCTAGGTGGGGTCTCTGCGGTTTGGGAAGAAGTCTTGGGGATGGGTGTAGTACTAGGAGTGGTGTCAATGGTCCTAGGTGTTGTCACCTTAGTAGAAGTTGTAGTACTTGGACTGTAATCTGTAGTCTTAGGTGTTGTTGCTTTAAAAGAAGTTGTAGTACTTGGACTGAAATCTGTGGTTTTAGGTGTTGTTGCCTTAGTGGAAGTTGTAGGGCTAGGAATTATTTCTGAGGTTAAAGATGTTGTTGACTTCGGGGTAGTTGTAGAAGTAGTAGCGGTCTCTATGGTTTTAGGTGTTGTTATCTTAGTGAAAGTTGTAGAGCTAGGTGGGGTCTCTGTGGTTTGAGAAGAAGTCTTTGGGTTGGATGTAGTACTAGGAGTGGTGTCAATGGTCCTAGGTGTTGTCACCTTAGTAGAAGTTGTAGTACTTGGACTGGAATCTATGGTTTTAGGTGTTGTTGCCTTAGTGGAATTTGTAGTGGTAGGAATTATTTCTGAGGTCAAAGATGTTGTTGCCTTGGTTGTGGTGGTTGTAGAAGTTGTAGCGGCCTCTGTGGTTTTAGGTGTTGTTATCTTAGTGAAAGTTGTAGTGCTAGTGTTCTCTGTGGTTTGAGAAGAAGTCTTGGGGATGGATGTAGTACTAGGAGTGGTCTCTGTGGTCTTAGGTGTTGTTGCCTTAGTAGAAGTTGTAGTACTTGGACTGGAATCTGTGGTTTTAGGTGTTGGTGCCTTAGTGGAAGTTTTAGTGCTAGGAACTATTTCTGTGGTCCAAGATGTTGGTACCTTGCTGGTAGTGATAACAGTGGTTTCTGTGGTTTTAGAAGGTGTCTCAAGGCTAGATGTAGTACTAGGAGTGGTTTCTGTGGTCTTAGGTGTTGTAGCTTTAGTGGAAGTCGTGGTACTAGGAGTTGTCTTATGCATTGTTGCTCTAGTGAAAGTTGTAGTGTTAGTTGTGATCTCTGTGGTTTGAGAATATGTCTTGGAGGTGGATGTAGTACTAGAAGTGGTCTCTATGGTCATAGGTGTTGTTCTCCTAATAGAAGTTGTAGTAATAGGACTGGTATCTCTGGTCTTAGACGTTGTTGCCTTAGTGGAAGTTGTAGTACTAGGTGTGGTATTTGTGGTCATAGGATTTGTTCCCTTAGTGGAAGTTGTGGTGCTAGGAGTTATTTCTCTGGTCAAAGATGTTGTTGCTTTGGTGGAAGTGGCCTCTGTGGTTTTAGAAAGTATCTTGAGGGTAGTAGTAATGCTAGGAGTGGTCTCTTTGGTCTTAGATGTTGTTGCCCTAGTAGAAGTTATAGTGCTAGGAGGAATTTCTGTGGTTTTAAATGTTGCTGCCTTGATGGTAGTGGTAGTGGTAAAAGTGATCTCAGTAGTTTTAGGTGGTGTGTTAGGAGCTACTGCTATAGTACCAGAAACGGACTCTGTGACCTCATTGGTTGTAATGTGGGACGTTGTATTTCCAGCAGAAGAGTTTGATGGTATGGTGTAGGTGGTAGTTGTATTTCTAGCAGTGGTTTCTGTAGAAAGTGCATTTGGGATAGGTGTTATACTAGAAATGGACTCTGTGGTCTTCAATGTTGTCTTTAATGTAGCTATGGGGCTAACTGTGGTCAATATGGCAATAGATATTGGTTGTTCCGTGGTAGCTGTAATCTTTGTATTAGTAAGTGTGGACTCAGGGGCTTTTACCTTCATGGTAGTTATATTGCTGGTTTCCTCAGTGACTTTAGATGTCCCAGTGGTAGTTTTAGTACCAACAAGACCCTCTGTGGTTGGCTTTGCACTTTGACTAGGATTAGGAGAGAACATTTCCGCACTTGTTTTCAGAATGCTGTTGCTGGCAGCTGGAATAATTACACTGGTCTTGGTTTGATCTATTGTGTTGGCAGTATGGGAAATGGCTAATGTAGTATTGCTAGAGGTCAGACTGTTCTTTGTGGTCTGGATTGGCTTTATGGGTTTAGTAGTGGATACAGTAGTAGTAATGTTGTTTGTGTTGAGTTCCTCAGTAGTTTGGCTGGTATCAGGAACAGACACTGTAATGTTTGGTTGCTCCGGGCTGTAGGTAGTAGTAAAAGTGTCTATTGTATTGATCTCCTCAGTAGTGGGGCTAGTATCAGGAAAAGACATTGTAATGTTTGGTTGCTCTTTGCTGTAGGTAGTAGTAAATGTGTCTATTGTTCTGACTTCCTCAGTAGTTTGGAAAGTATCAGGAAAAGACAATGTAGTGTTTGGTTGCTCTGTGCTGTAGGTAGTAGTAAATGTGTCTATTGTTCTGACTTCCTCAGTAGTTTGGAAAGTATCAGGAACAGACATTGTAATGTTTGTTTGCTCTGTGCTGTAGGTAGTAGTAAATGTGTCTATTGTATTGATTTCCTCAGCAGTGGGGCTAGTATCAGGAACAGACACTGTAGTGTTTGGTTGCTCTGTGCTGTAGGTATTAGTAAAAGTGTCTATTGTATTGATCTCCTCAGTAGTAAGGCTAGTATCAGGAACAGATATTGTAGTGTTTGGTTGCTCTGTGCTGTAGGCAGTAGTAAATGTGTCTATTGTTCTGACTTCCTCAGTAGTTTGGAGAGTATCAGGAACAGACATTGTAATGTTTGGTTGCTCTGTGCTGTAAGTAGTAGTAAATGTGTCTATTTTTCTGACTTCCTCAGTAGTTTGGAAAGTATCAGGAACAAACATTGTAGTGTTTGGTTGCTCTGTGCTGTAGGTAGTAGTAAAAGTGTCTATTGTATTGATCTCCTCGGTAGTGGGGCTAGTATCAGAAACAGACATTGTAGTGTTTGGTTGCTCAGTGCTGTAGGTAGTAGTAAAAGTGTCTATTGTATTGATCTTCTCAGTAGTAAGGCTAGTATCAGGAACAGATATTGTAGTGTTTGGTTGCTCCGTGCTGTAGGTAGTAGTAAAAGTGTCTATTGTTTTGCGTTCCTCAGTAGTGTGGCTAGTATCAGGAACATACATTGTAGTGTTTGGTTGCTCTGTGCTGTGGGTAGTAGTAAAAGTTTCTATTGTATTGAGTTCCTCAGTAGTGTGACTAGTATCATGAACAGACATTGTAGGGTTTGGTTGCTCTGTGCTGTGGGTAGTAGTAATTGTGTCTATTGTACTGAGTTCCTCAGTTGTGTGGCTAGTATCAGGAACAGACATTGTAGTGTTTGGTTGCATTGTGCTGTAGGTAGTAGTTAAAGTGTCTATTGTTTTCTTGATGCTTGTAGTAGGAATAACTGTTGTAGTTGTAGTTGTTGTTGTCTTGCTGCTTGTAGTAGGAAGGATTGTTGTAGTTGTTGTCTTACTACTTGTAGTAGGAAGGATTGTTGTAGTTGTTGTCTTACTACTTGTAGTAGGAAGGATTGTTGTAGTTGTGGTTGTCTTGAAGCTTGTGGTAGGAAGGATTGTTGTATTTGTTGTTGTCTTGCTGCTTGTAGTAGGAAGGATTGTTGTAGTTGTTGTTGTCTTGCTGCTTGTAGTAGGAAGGATTGTTGTAGTTGTGGTTGTCTTGAAGCTTGTGGTAGGAAGGATTGTTGTAGTTGTTGTCTTGCTGCTTGTAGTAGGAAGGATTGTTGTAGTTGTTGTCTTCATGCTTGTAGTAGGAAGGATTGTTGTAGTTGTTGTTGTCTTGATTCTTGTAGTAGGAGGCATTGTTGTAGATGTGGTTGTCTTGATGCTTGTAGTAGGATGGACTGTTGTAGCTTTTGTTGTGGTATTATTACAATGTTTTTTCATGGGTTTATGGTTTACTGATGCTGAACCAAGATCTAATAAAAAAAAATACATTGCCACTAGTAATGGAAACTTCCCAAAGACGCAGAATGTAAAACATAATAAAGTACATAGAAAGTATGTGGAAAGTAGCGTATTACAAGCTGGAACACATTACCAAAGAATTTGCTATATAACCTGACCTGTTCAGCACAGGTGGAAAGGGGAAATGGTTAGGCACAGTAGCACTAAGAATTTACAGTCTTGTAGCACATGGTGTTAGCAGAACAGGATAAAGAAGAAGTGGAAGGTTATCTATGACTGGCAGCGGGGAAACTCATAGAAGAAGGGCAGCAGGAGATGGCAGATTTTTAACATTTTATTCAAGTTCTGTTTGATTTTATACATTAAAAACATGTCCATGCACAGAATAGCCATTCATAAAAAGACCTTGGGCCTGAATCAGAAATGAGTGCGACTAACGTAAGCACGCAAATCTGAAAGGAAGCACGGAGAATTGGAGCGCATGCCCCGTCACTCCCCTCCTTCTGACGGAGTTCTGGATATTTAAGTGTCCAAAACCCTACCTTAAATTTTGTGTTCTGCACGGATGCCTTTCCGACGCGTAACATCTGGAGCGTGCATGCTCCAATGTTACATGTGAAGGGGAAAGTCCTCTTCCGAACGGATTGGTGAATCAGGCCATTATGTGCAGGCATATCATGGGGATGAGGTGGGGTGGGGAGGTCTGTTTACAAATCAAATGACTGAATATAGTTAGTGCCAAGGTTCTGAAAAGTTACCCTGGAGATCTGTGCAATTAATGCTTCTAATGAACCTTTATGAAAGATAACCGTTTTATCTTGCAATCTTGCAAAAATCACAATTAAAAAAATAAAGCTAAAAATAAACTCTTTTTGAGTTAATTTGCAAAAGTGGTAACAGATTTTTTTTTCCCCAAAAATTTCAGAGGATGTTGAATGTGGTGTTAAAATGCAAAAAAATTGATATAATCAGGCCTTTACAGTAACACAAAGTTATGCATGATAGAAAGAAAGAATCATTCAAAAATATAAATAATTAAACAGAAAGTATAAAAACAACAACACAACAATTTTTAAAACATACACTTAAAAAAACCACTAAACTCATTAATGTTCACATACAAAGTAAACATTGGTTAGTAATCTGAAAGCATATAATTTTTTTTTTTTTTATACAAATGTAATTATAGGATTTAAATGTTGCTTATAGGAGATTACATATCCTGTTTTGGATGCTTTTTTGGAGGTGATATTGGAGAATTTTTTTTTATTTGATTTTATTCTACTGTTTATACTGTAGTGTAAATTTTATTTTCCATTTCTATTTCAAAACAGCTATAACTATTTTTATTTGGAGATTTTCAAGAAAATCCCAGTCTAGTTTTCCCACTTTATTTTTTGTGTATGATAAACAGAATATACACATATGCTTTGATTTATATTTTGTTTATAGCTTATAATTTAAACAGTTTCTGTGATTGTTTTTAGGTTTATTAAACATGTTTTAAATAGTCATGTTATCAGTCAGACAGATTTTGTGTTATGTTTAGTTCCTACGAGGTTTGGATTTTAGGTGGTAGGTGATTAACACAACATTATCCATACTTATAGACAGGTATATTTTCATTTTAAATTTGCTTTTAGTATGAAAAAAATGTATGTAAACAAGAACAGCAAACAGTCTAAGACAACTAGTATCAAAGTTTTACAACATTAGGACAGCTATGATGTATTGTGGGGTTGCCATCCATGCTATCTTCATTCTCTTGTTCCAGAAATGAATAAAGTAGAACACATTTTAAAAGAACAAAATGTATCCAAGGCTGATTTTGTACAGGGTAATTCTGTCTTATAAAAAATTCAATATACAGCAACAGTTTTCCAGATTTTTTTCACAACAGCTTCAAATCTTTGTGAACGTGAATATTTATAGGAAACATTATTTGAGAGGGTCAGTAGGGGGTAGATTCAGTGTCAGGGATAAAAGCACCAAAAGGAGCACCTTGGCTAAACAACGAGAAACAAGAGTGGAGGTTGGTGTATGTGTGCAGACAAAATTACAGTTGAAAGCTGATATTTCCTAATTCAACTCTAAATCACAGTAATAATAAAGATTTTCAGCATTTGTGAGCAATTTTTGGACAAAGTGTTTTCCCTATGCACAATATATAATTGATATATTTCCATTGAATTGTTACAGGGTTTGCTGTGAACCAGTCACAGAGTCTACTATGTTCAATGCTGATTGGATGGAATGTAGCTCTGATGATCTGATAGATATGAGCAGCTGGATGATATATATGTTGAAATTCTTCTTATCTTAAGGTATGAGATATATTAACACCATTTAGGCCACTTTGTCCATTGTTTACATCCATCGATGTGCATTTTAATAAAAAATTAAAAAATAAAAAATCAACGAAAAAAATTCTATTCTTATAAACCAATATTGCACAATTTTTTTCAAAACTACCATCTAATAAATAACTTACCGCCAATCTGGAGGATAACTCCTAGGAGCAACATAGTACTGATTCCAAATATCCTCATATTGATCTCCATAATGAATAAAGACTGGCCACAGATGTAAAGATTCCAACCAACAATGTATAAAGGAAAAGGCTCGGAATGCTCCCATTGGCTATTTATATGAGTCGCTGCGGGGGAGTGTGATGTAGGTGAGAGTCTCATTTTACTCGAGATGACAATATAATATTTCTAATAGTACATGTTCCTAGAGATCTGATACAGGTCCAAGGTGCAGATGACAGCTAAATATAGTCATGTGAGTAATTTGTTGGGGAAAGGTGTGCTGATTTCATTACATAGCCTGCCTATATTTATTTAATTGCCGATATCAACACACTGTTTTGGAAAATAGACAAGAGGATGTTCGTCACAGTTTGAACTTAACAACAAAACAACGGACAGAAATGAAATAAAATAACGTCTGATGAAGTGATTCAGTTTTGTGGAAGATCCGTGAATGGTTCTTTTTCTTACATTAAAATGACCAAGGTCCGGATTCACAGTTACGCAGTTGTAGTCTTACGTCCGTTGTTTTAAGAATTGAGCTACTATGCATGCGTAGTAGCTTATCTACGCTATCTACGTACCATATCTGTACGTAGATTGTGAAAGCAGACCGCGCTTACGTAATCTACGTACAGAAATGGTAGGTAGATAGCGCAAATAAGCTGCTACGCATGCATAGTAGCTCAACTCTTAAAACAATGTACGTAAGACTACAACTGCGTAACTGTGAATCCGGACCCAAATGTGAAATCCAATTCAACTATATAATGGTATTTATATAGCACCAATAAACTTTGCACAATGTTATAATATTGTTTCAAAGTTATGGTAACAATACAGGTGCAACATGCAAGTTTTAAAGGGCCGTATGCAGAGCGGTTTCCGAAATGCTCTACTGCGCATGCGCAGTAATTCTGTAACATAATCTACCGCGTATACGCAATCTACGTTGCAACAAGTAACCTAGATCACGTTACAGAATGACTGCGCATCCGCAGTGGCGCATTTCGGAAAACG
>WWET01001520.1:213163-227820 GCA_011038615.1 Limnodynastes dumerilii | reverse complement strand
TGCAGAGCTCTTTAAGACCGCGTATACGCAATCTATGTTGCAACAAGTAACGTAGATTACGTTACAGAATTACTGCGCATGCGCAGTAGAGCATTTCGGAGAACGCTCTGCATACGGCCCTTTAAAACTCGCATGTTACACCTGTATTGTTTACCATAACTTTGAAACAATATTATAACATTGTGCAAAGTTTATTGGTGCTCTATAAATACCATTATATAGTTGAATTGGATTTCACATTTGGGTCCGGATTCACAGTTACGCAATGCGTGAGGAGCTCTGCATACGGCCCAAAATCATTTTTGCAACACTCAACAACATTAGGTTGAGAATGTATGAATCTGGACAAAAATTTACTTTGACGGGGCTGTTATCCTGAGGTCGACAGTGTTATATGGACCTTAGTGTTTAATAGTGAATTGTCTGACAAAAACTCTAACACTAACCCTAACCATACACACCGAAGCCTAACTGTTACCATGCTTTCGACACAGCCTAACCTTAATCGTCCCTTCACTGCAGTCTCACCCTAACTGTCCCTTAACCGCAGTTTAACACAAACCATCCCCTCACCATAGCCTAACCCTAATCCTCCCCTATTAGCATCCCAAACATAACCCTACCCTAACCCTATCCATAAAACTAACATTAAAATAAATATTTAGTATAATACTCACCCGCCAGTGTTGCGTTTAGTTCAGAGGTGTCCAGCAGGTGTCCTCGTGGAATTCTGAAGTTTCGAGCAGCGTCACAGTCAAGTGAAGTTTCGTCCATCCAACATCACTGTAGATCCGGTAGATTGCAAGTTGATCTCCCATCTGTTGGACCATTACCAAACAATACAGATGTTTCTATGTTTTTAAGGCTTTAGTGCTTTAATAATGCAGCAGTGTTACACAGGGTTGTAAGAATGTTTTTAGTTTGGGGGCCGCCAAAATATAATTTCATTTTGGCGATTCGTCTCCTCCAAGCGTCAACAATGCCACTATAAGTACCCTTTAAGTAATGGTAATCATTAGCTAGCTGGCTGGCGAGCAGTTGACTGATGAGGCTCCAAATGGATTTCGATTTTTGTTGCCGTTACTTTATCGGTAGTGATATGGCCAACATTATGGAGTTGGCTTTATCTTTTGTGAGTCTGTGCTTGTCGCCATTGCAATCATATTCAGATTTTAAATGCCTTGTTTGTTCCGTATTCTCAACTGTCAAATGCCCTACAAATCAGTGACAACGAGAGAACTCTAAACCTGTATTAATCACAAGAACACAATATCAAGATAATCCTGAGACGAGAAGTAACTTGATGAATACAAATATTTACCTATTGTCAATCCAGTCCTTACATATTTGTAAAGACATTCATTGCTTTTGCACTCTATGTTTAATCTTTTGCAATGGGATACTATCAATTGAAGCCACTCACCACCCTTTAACCACCAGATCTATGGGTTCAGAATGAACGCTTAGATCACCTTCTATGTGCAGAGGTTTTCAAACCCCTGGCAATTTAGGGAGAGGCGTCATAGAAATTTTACTGCCAGGGGCAAAAAGGAGAAATGTTGCCCCCAATCTTTAATTGGTAACTAGTTTAACCTTTAAAATGACCTTACTGGTGCCCTACTACTGCTTTGCGCCCTGGGCAACTGCCCCTATGGCCCAACCCTAATAATGGCCCTGAATTTACGTGATTATTTAGAATGAGAGGCTGCTTCTGGTTGTCTGGTAATCAATGTAGTGTTAGGAAGGTCTTAGTGAACAGTCTTTTAGATATAATTATTACTTTATGATAGTCTACACACCATTATGTTATCTGGTCGTGGGTCCCCGCTTCGAATGGTCCTATGATGAGGCATAGCAATCGATCCCCGGAGCACCGAACACGGTGCTCGGATAGGTATTGTAAGTAAAAAAATGACCCTTTCACTTATTCTAACCCTAACCCTTCCTTCTCCGCAGCCTGACCCTGACCCTCCCTTCTCTATAGCCTAACCCTAAGACCCCCCTCCTCGCAGCCTGAACCTAACCTTCTCCTTCTATGGCCCTAACCCTAACTCCCCCCCAAGACTAAACGTCCCCGGAGCTAGGTACACACAAGATTCATTTGGCTCATTTCAAAACAGTTCAAATGGGTCACACTCATCTCAGCCAAGGAACAATCAGGAGGGGCAGATTCAGACAGACTCTTGGCCGGTGTGGTGTGAAAAAGAATGGGAGAGTATGTCGATCATTAAAAAAAATGGCTGCCATTCGAAATACAGAGAGCTGAGATAGAACTTTCGGCTGCCTCCATTTTTAAAAGCAGCCTCTCGGACCGGGGACTCCTAACGATGTTATCTATGTCTGTTGTTGAGCAGAAAAGACAGGAACAGAGTCCAAAACAATGCATTCTGCCTTTAGAAAACCCCCCTGCAAATATCATATTCTATTATATTCTATTCAAGACCGGTGGTCAAAACTTCAGTTATAAGATGTGTTGTGGCTTGTGTGTTCCACAGTCGCCAACAATGTTAGGGTCCCTGAGCACCTCTTTCTTCCCCAGACACAGCTCCCAGCCATTCCCTCTCCACAGCCTAACCCTATCCATCTTTGTTCCACAGCTTAACCTTATCCCACCCCTCTATACAGCCTTAACTTAAAAACTACCTTGTAGAAGCCTAACCTTAACCATACCCTTCCATCTGCCTAGCCTTAACAACCCTCGGGGGGACAATTCCAGGATTTGGCATGTAACATCTGGAGAATTTACCATGTCATCTGCCAGGTGAGTAAGGTAAGTAAAACACCTACTAAAACCAGCACTTCATTTCAGCAGTTATTTTTATTTTATCTACTGGTGCTTCACTAGTCTACCAGTGTCTGCAATGTGTCCCGATCTGTCCCTCTGGAGCTGTTGTGGCAAGCGGTGGCTGTTGGAACGTGGCATTCTACAGTTTAGAGAAGATCAGCTGGTTTCTTCAGTGTTCTCCTGCTGTGCAGGGGTGTAAGCTGGTGTGCTCTGTGTCCTCTCTGCCTTGAAAGAAGTAGTGAAGGCGGCAGATAGAGAAAATCTACCAACGCGTTTTATCAACCAATTTTGTCTTCTTCTTCACATAGGGGCAGTCATCTAGGGCGCAAAGCAGCAGTAGGGCACCAGTAAGGTCATTTTTAAGGTTAAACTTTTCACTAATTCAAGATTGGGGGTAACATTTCTCCTTCTTGCCCCTGGCGCTAAAATTTCTAGTTATGTCTCTGCCTCTAGTTACACCACTTCTTCCCAGAGAGGAAAAAGAGCACACCAGCTGACACCCCTGCATAGCAGGAGAACACCACTCGCCACCAGCTCATCTTCCCTAGACAGCTGATTGTCACATTCCAATAGTCGCCACTTGCCACAACAGAACCAGAGGGACAGACCAGGACACATTGCGGACACTGACCTGGGGAACTAATGAAGAAGCCCTGCTCCACAGGAACATCCGGAGAAAAGTGACTGCAACTTCAACCTCCCCTGTCCCCGATCAGCCATACGCTGAAGAAAAAGAAGAAAAGTGCATAGCTGGGGTGTTTGGAGGGGATGGTACATGCGATTCCACACGTAACACCTATCACACAGAACTGAATTCCGTACAATGGGGCGGTTCTTCAAGGTGGGCGGAGCAGGGATTTAAATTTTACAGTAGGGGCAGAGTTTTCTAGTTACATGTGCGGTCATACGGACCACTGATCTGCACGTCTGTGTCAAGGCTGCATTATAGGAGCGTATCTGCCATAAAGTCTATACGAGAGAGTGGAGGGACAGAGGAGTTCACTCTCCCAATCCATGTGGACTGATAGACCACCGCATGTACGGAAAGTGTGCGGGGTCCTGATCCTTAATTAGTCCCATCTGGATGAACTGACAACATTTCCTTACACGTCAGTTTTAATGCAGATTATTATTACTACTCAAAATGATCAGAAGTTTACATTTTTGGGTTATAATATTAGATTTTTACTTTATCAGCATGGTGGCTCAGTGAGTAGCATTTGTGTCTCACAGCACAAGGTCATGAGTTCAATTCCCAGACTAGGCCTAATCTGTGTGGAGTTTGAATGTTCTCCCCGTGTCTATTTGGGTTTCCTCTGGGTGTTCCTGTTTCCAACCACACTACAAAATCATGCTGACAGGTTAATTGGCTGAATAAATTAGCCCCAATATCTGTGTATGTAAGTAGGTGTTAGGGGCCTAGTATGAAACTCCAATGGGACAGGGACTGATGTGAATGTGGAATATTCTCTGTAAAGTGTTACGTAATCTGATAGTGCTATATATGTTACTAAATAATAAATACATTTAGCATCCTTTAACATAATGCATAGGTGCTAAAATGCTGTTAAAAAAAGTGTTAACAATGGATATTATTCCTGAGCGAAGAGATTGATTTACAGAACTATTTTTATTCACGAGATACACCTTTCTCTGTTTCATCAGAACTTTGAACTGCAAATAAAATTAAATATGGCTTATGAGATATTCTGGAACCCTGGGGCACGTAAGCAGTGATGGAATAATGAATCACCCAAATCCACCCATTCATCGGCTTCTGCAGAATCTTTGACCGCTGCGATGCTTCCATCTTGGTTTGCTTTCTCATACGATGAGATACAGGTGTTCAAGTGTAAATGAAGACTTCAGCATTGTCCTATATAGAATGTTAGCTCTTGTGGTAAGGTTCATCTCTTCAGACCAGATTCAGAGTTTGAAAATAAGAGAGGAAAGTTACACATGGGCAACCATGTTGATTTCAGGGGGAGTCAATTTAATGTTATTTTTTGCATGTTTTTTTTGTTGCACAAAGATACTGACCAGCTTTACATTTACACTGTTATTTAGACTTGGGGCCAGATTTACTAAGCTGTGAGTTTGGAAAAGTAGAGTTGGGCCTGATTTGTAAAGCACAGCGTATCGGCATGCACTCCCCCCGATACTCCCCCTTGTGCAATCGTATTTTCTCTCGCTTACGCCGACTGAAGACTACTCTAACTTCAGCTGTCCTAAGCAAGGGAAAATACGCTCGCACAGGTGCTTATCACCTAAAACCCCTCCCTCATTAAACGACCTGCTCCCGCCCACCTACACTAACATGTGTGTAGTAAAGGTGAGGGACGCCAACATCTGGCCGGCACATGCGCAGAACGGCTTTTCAGCCGATCTTACGCTTACGTCCAGCGTATTACCGCCGGGCAGCGTAGTTCTGGATCAGGCCCGTTGTCAATAGCAACCAATCAGATTCTAGCTGACATTCTCTAGTATGCAATAGGAAAGTGAGAGCTACAATCTGATTGGATACTATGGGCAACATCTCCACTTCTTCAAACCCGCAGCTTAGTAAATCTGGCCCTTGTTGGCGTCCCTCGTCTTTACTACACACATGTTAGTGTAGGTGGGTGGGAGCAGGTCGTTTAATGAGGGAGGGGTTTTAGGTGATAAGCACCTGTGTGAGCGTATTTTCCCTCGCTTAGGCCAGCTGAAGTTAGAGTAGTCTTCAGTCTGCGTAAGCGAGGGAAAATACGATCGGACAGGGGGAGTGTCGGGGGGAGTGCACGCCGATACGCTGTGCTTTACAAATCAGGCCCAACTCTACTTTTCCAAACTCACAGCTTAGTAAATCTGGCCCCAAGTCTAAGGAACTTTCCTCTCTTATTTTCAAACTCTTAATCAGGGCCTTCCTTATGTACACTGTTAATTCCTCTACGACACTATGCCTTCAATTCTTACTCACTGACATAATTAATTGCATTCCGGTCATTGGGCCGAACTCAAACTTCCAAATTTTGTCCACATTGCGCACATTTCAGATGGGTTGTGGATGATTTTACACATTGTGCATTGGTATTAACTTATCAGAACACATTCTTACCCAAGCAGTCTTAAGGGGGAGTGGAACAAGAACACAATGGGGTAAATCCATATCTATGGGCTAGGTACATTAGAATGTAATTACGTTAGTGTAATTTCTATGCACACCCCTAGGCACTCCCCTTGTACGTACTTTGGCCATTCCACGCTGCCCAAACCCTACCTTAACTTTTCATACCGTAAGTACTGACGTACGTAATAGACTGCCCATACTGTACGATTTAAATGCCTAACTCCGCCTACATAGCATAGTTACGGGTGTCGTTTTGATGCCCCCGCCCCTTTGGTCGTATTACGCTAATGGTACATATGATCGGTGTTACGTTGCGTAACATCTGTCGCTCGCATTCGCAGTAAATACAAATAGCCGATTTGATATCATCGGCTAGTGTACTTAGCTCTGGATATGGACCATTCTATGCCATTATATCCAAGATGACTGTACAGAACCTATGACACATCATATATAACTTACTTGAAAAAGGGGTTGTCCCCGAAACGCGTTGTGGTTCCAATGTATCCCGTCGACCTCTCTCCTACTTCGTCTCTGCCGACTCGGGCTGTGACCATCGTCGGTGCTCCAGGGTTTTTTCACCGCCTCTGGACCAGAGCCACAAGGACCTCGTTCAGTTGTGAGAGGGAAGTGGACGTTATTTATGTTTCTATGTTTTTATGTATTTTATTGAGTAAAAGTTATGTTTTATCCCTTAAAGTGTTTCTTTTGATTTTCACTTGATACAGGCATATCGTACTTCATTCTGTCTACTTGCGGTCTCCCACACATTAGCCCTGCACTTAGGTGATTTTTTGGGACTTGCGTACTGATTTATTGTTTTATTTATATTTATTGGCATCCATTGATATTAGGTTTTAGTATTTGTGGTATAGATTTATATGTATTTCATCCCCGTTTTACATTATCTTTTGCCTCTGACCCTTATCCATTATTATTAACTATTAACACATTAATTAGTTGATTAGTTATTGGTGCTTCCTGTTCCATATTTGTGGATTTATGGTCTCAGATTTATTTGGTTAGGTAAACACACCAGCGCCATTACACCATTATTTTTATTTTATTTTTCCGTTTATCACAGAGAAGGGGTTCTCTACATGTGTGTATGTGCTGCGAGTTTTAGCGCTGAAAGGGATTATTGTTTGTTACATCATATATAACTGATCACCCCATGGGGACTATCTGACAGATCACTTTGCTGCAATGAAACGACTGCTGTCAGTTTTTGGCATTTTGCAGCGAGAAGCCATCATTCCCACAGCTAATCCTTACCATCATCAGCCTAACCTTTACCGTCCTCTCTCTGCAGCCTAACCATAACCCTAACCTTAACCCTAGTGCTCCATGTCCAGCAGCTTAAACCTAACCAGAGCAGGTACTAGTTGAAATAAGAATTTAACATTCCACTCACTCTAAAATGGAAATATTCTTTATTAAAAGGTGTCGTCACATTGATACCACCGCCATTAAACTGTTGGCTTCATCAGTGTTGAAATTGGGTTTGCAAAAGGGGCAACTTCATCCCTTCACATTATCATGCCATGAGAAGGAATTGGAGGTCAACTGAAAGTCTACAAATGTTTTACAGATGATGGAAGGGGTTACTATACTTTTGTACCTTTGATTATAAAGTGTATCTTCCTATATCTTAGAGAACAGAAATTCTAAATAGAAAAAATAGAAAGAATAGATGCAATAACTTTATCTTAGTATTATCACCATCTCAGTCTTATTTACTAGCTCATGCTTTGTTTTATGGGGAAACAAGGCTTAACCAAACATTGTTTGGCTTTTCCGGGAATTTTTCTCCGAAGAAGTAGTTGGCACCAAATAAGTGGGAGACCTTATCTGACTTATGAATAAGTATCTAACTATTGTCTCCTATCTGGTTGGTTACAAAGATCAACACACTCCATTGTTTGTTAGGTGGAGCTCAGGTGAGGTCCAACCTTATGAGCACTAAACACTGATTTACAATACATAAAATCTTTGTTCTAATATGTTAATAGTCTGTTTTGTTTTCCATGATTCAGATTTTCAAGGACATTATTATACTTTTTTTTTTAATGCTAAATTTTAATACCTGAATATATAACTCCATTATAGACTGATTTGAACCTTGGACAAATGTAACCAATTGATGGGGAAGATCCAGAACTACGTCCGCCTTCCATAGACGGACGTAGTTCAATAAACAGTAGCTACCACACATGCGTAGTAGCTATTGTACGTAATCTGCGTATCGTTTCAATACGTAGATTGCGTATATGCGGTCTAAAAGACCGCATATACGCAATCTATGTATCGAAACGATACGCAGATTACGTACAATAGCTACTACGCATGCACAGTAGCTACTGTTTATTGAATTACGTCCGTCAATGGAAGACGGCCGTAGTTCTGGATCCGGCCTGATGTTTGTAATGCAATATGACATGGGGGTAGATTCAGAACTAAGTACGTTAGCGTATTTACACTAGCTGGTGATGTAAAACCGGCGTGCGGCAAATGTTACGCCACGTAACTCTGAACATGTTTCAACTGCGTAACTACGAATGAAGGGGCGTGACAGTCATACGACACTCGTAACTACTCTTCGGAGGCGGGGTGAGGCATTTAAATCGTACAGTATGGGCGCACTTAGGCGCTTACGTACATGTTGTCTTTATGTGCGTCAGTAGTTACGCTTTGAAAAGTTAAGATAGGGATTGGGAAGCGTAAAACGGCCAAAGTACGTACGAGCGAGCGGAGTGCCTAGGGGAGTGCATAGAAACGCGACGAAAGGTCTGGATCTGGCCCAATGGACCCTAATTAAACGAGAGGTTTCAAAAGTGGCTCCCTTTCATTCCTTTGTAGTTAATATTGCAGCTACGGTTTTGCAGACGCCAAAGAGCTTAATGGTTCATGATAAAGCCCTTTATTCCTCCCTAATTGCACTTCAATGATTCCCATAAGAGCCTTCTATATTCCCCAGTGCTGCACTGTGAGGCCCCAAAAATAAGGGCTAAGACACTGTTTCACACTTAAGTAGGAAAAAGGTATGCACGGATTCGCAAAAAGACGCAACTAAGTGGCAAGTGCGCTCCCATGACACTCCCTCGTATTTACGGATCTTTGCTGACTTCCGCCTCCATAGGGCTTTAACTGTCCGAGCATATCTTTGTGCTGATCGGGGATGGTGGCAAGCCCCGCCCATACTGTCCTATTCACATACCTCCCCTCACCCACTTTTCTTAAGTTCTTACCTACGGGCCCGCCTCCCGTGCAGAGAAGGAACTTTGAACTACACAGTTTATATATATTATGCATGCACAGGACGTAATATTAGGCTATTTCTCTACATGAAAGAAATGAGGAAAGCAAGGAGAGTAGCGCTGTCCTATATGTGTGTGATATGAAGGGGGGATGAGTGGTGGGTTGGATATGGTGATGGACGGGAGGGGAGAATTAGTGGAAATGGGTTGGGTCGGCAAGTACAGGTTCTGAAGTCTAGAGGAAAAAAGAGTTTGAATAAGATATCATCGATGTACCTGCACCAGAGGACCAGCGAATCTGGGAACAAGCCGGAGGGCCAGATGTTATTGGTTTCCCACCAGCTCATAAAAAGGTTTGCGTAACTTGACGCGAACCGTGTCCCCATTGCGGTCCCCTGGCGCTGTAGGAAGAACTCCTCATTGTACCAGAAGTAGTTGTGTTTCAGTATGAATTGGATGCCTTGTATGATGAAGTCTCCCTGCCTGTGGTCTAATTGGGAGTCACGATTAAGGAAGTATCTGGTACGCTCAAGCTTCTGTGTGTGATCGATTACAGTATATAGAGAAGTTACATTGCTGGTGGCCAGCCACATGTCATTCTCCCAGTGGATGTCTTGGAGGATCTGTAAGATTTGGGTGGTATCTTTAAGGTGTGATGGTTGTGAACTGACATAATGCTGGAGGAAGGAGTCTATGTATTGGGATAAATTGGCAGTTAGGGAATGGATTCCTGAAATAATTGGTCTGTCGGGGAGATGGGTTCTGTCTTTATGGATTTTGGGTAAAAAATAAAAGATGGGGATCTTCGGATGTGTGATACTGAGTGCTTCCATGTGGTACTGGTCTAAGTCAATAAGCACGATGCCCCCCCTTTATCGGCGGGTATGATCACTATGTCTGAATTGTTTTGCAGGGACTTGAGGGCAGATTTCTCAATGCGTGTGAGGTTTGGGGGTTTGCTGGTGTACCTGCAGTTCCAATCTGGTTTGTCTTGGTCTTTAATGACTAGTTGCTCAAATGTTTGGATGAAGTTGCCTTTGACATGGTTGGGGTTAAATTTGGATGGGGGTCTTAAATCAGTGTGTTTGAATGGATCATGATTAGGATTGTTGGTTCTTTCGGCGGGGGACTTTAAAAAGTATTTTTTGAGGTTGAGTTTCCTGATGTACCTTTGAACATCTAGATATATGTCAAATTTATTTGGTTGGTTGTCAGGGGTGAACTTTAGGCCTTTGTTTAGAAGTGATATCTCTGCTTGGTTCAAAGGGTGTTTGCTCAAGTTGAAAATACCTTGGGGCATTACTGGGTGTTGTGTGGATGGCTGATTAGGATTGGTAGTCTTAGTTGTTATGCTCTCCTTATTTTGTTGTTGTCCCCCTCGTCTACCTCTTCTAGTTTTTCCAACTTTCTTTTTTGTTTTTGTATGAATGTTCTGTTCTGTGGAGGTGAAGGGTATGGGTTCGGCTGGCTTGGTTCTAAAAAAGCAGCACATGATGATGTGTTGTGAAGAATGAGTAACAAGGTGGGTTCAACTATGATAAGGTCTTGTGGTTGGGTTATGTCCGGGTTGCTGGTGGGGGGGTGGGTTCAGGTGGGCCTGCGGTGTGATTTGTGATGTCAGAGAGGCTGATCGAAATGTCATGTGTGTGTTTAGCGGTATCGGTGTGTAGGCGTTGGCTAAGATCAAGATCTTGCCTACCCAACCCATATACACCAGTTTTCCCCTTCCGTCCATCACCATATCCAACCCACCACTCATCCCCCCTTCACTCACATATACTAGGGCAGTGCTACTCTCCTTGCTTTCCCCATTTCTTTCAACTTGCCAAATTGAAGTACTCTTGGGGTACCCCTAAGCAAGACTCAGCTACGCCCTCTTTAACTTCCATCCTTCTCTCTGAGTCAGAGCGCTCCAACCTTACTTATATTGCGATTTACATCCCCAAGCAGCAGCTTAGACCAGTCAGATTGAATGGGATCACCAGACATTAAAATCAATAGGGCTAGGCTAGCTACCTCCCTATTCACAGAATTAAACTTAGCAGTAGACATCACAAACAATGGCCTCAATGTCTGCGATTCTTTCCATAAACTAGAGAAACTCCTAAAGAAGGAGATCAAACTCTGGTGGGACACTCATACGCTGGAATGGTACATTGCCCAGAATATAATTCCAAAAGGCCTTAAAATTAAAAAGACACCAATAATTAATCTGGAAGACTCCGCATTCATTGAACAGTGGTATAAAATCCTAGACGACTGTTCTCTGAAACTCACACAACTAATAATCACTCACAATTACCAAGCACTAACCAATCTTGAGCAGCAGATAGACCATACAGAACAATCACTAGCCGCATTCCAGGATGATGACAATTACAAGAAACTGCAACAACTAACAAGGGATAAGTTACAAAAAGCAGAGACTAGGATCATTACAATTAAGAAGAGAAAAGCATTGAGGGACAAACTAGGGAAACCCACTAAAAGACCCAACCCCAGAAAATCAGCCAAAACAAAACCCAACCACAAACACCAACCTCAAACTTCACAACAGATAAATAAGGGTATAAATACAACTGAGGTTACCAGGACCACTAAAGTACCGACCTACAAACACCCCTGGCATTTCACTTACAACATCATAGACTATAAAAATGAGAGTTCACCTATCAACAGTATACTACACACTACCAAGGAACCCAAACCATTACATATAACTGAACCCACCTCTGGACATCCCCTCACAGACCCAGACACCAGCTCCATTTTAGACCCTAGCATCTATCTCCTATTATGACTCTGAGGAAGAATCTAACTATACCACCAAGATCTTAGAATCGTTGGCTCGATCTTGATCTTAGCCAACTCCTACACACCAATACCCCTGAACACGCACATGACATTTCGATCAGCCTCTCTGACATCACAAATCACACTGCAGGCCCACCTGATCCCCCCCCACCAGCAACCCAGACATAACCCAACCACAAGACCTTATCACAGTTGAATCCACCTTGTTACCCATTCTTCACGACACAACATCATGTGCTGCTTTTCTAGAACCAAGCCAGCTGAACCCATAACCTTCACCTCCACAGGACAGAACATTCACACAAAAACAAAAAAGAAAGTTGGAAAAACTAGAAGAGGTAGACGAGGGGGACAACAACAAAATAAGGAGAGCATAACAACTAAGACTACCAATCCTAATCAGCCATCCACACAACACCCAGTAATGCCCCAAGGTATTTTCAACTTGAGCAAACACCCTTTGAACCAAGCAGAAATATCACTTCTAAACAAAGGCCTAAAGTTCGCCCCTGACAACCAACCAAATAAATTTGACATATATCTAGACGTTCAAAGGTACATCAGGAAACTCAACCTCAAAAAATACTTTTTAAAGTTCCCCACCGAAAGAGCCAACAGTCCTAATCATGATCCATTCAAACACACTGATTTAAGACCAACCATGTCAAAGGCAACTTCACCCAAACATTTGAGCAACTAGTCATTAAAGACCAAGACAAACTAGAACGGAACTGCAGGTACACCAGCAAACCCTCAAACCTCACACGCATTGAGAAATCTGCCCTCAAGTCCCTGCAAAACAATTCAGACATAGTGATCAAACCCGCTGATAAAGGGGGGGGCATCGTGCTTATGGACTTAGACCACACGGAAGCACTCAGAATCCTGAATGATAACAACACTTATCAAACACTTCCCTCTGATCCCACTCTGCCCTTCAAGAATGAGCTACTTACACTCCTCAAGTCACGCTTAGACACAGACATAATTACCAGAAAGGAATACGATTATCTTAATGTCACACATCCGAAGATCCCCGTGTTTTATTTTTTACCCAAAATCCATAAAGACAGAACCCATCCCCCCGGCAGACCAATTATTTCAGGCATCCATTCCCTAACTGCCAAATTATCCCAATACATAGACTCCGTCCTCCAGCATTATGTCAGTTCACAACCATCACACCTTAAAGATATCACCCAAATCTTACAGATCCTCCAAGACATCCACTGGGAGGACGACATGTGGCTGGCCACCAGCAATGTAACTTCTCTATATACTGTAATCGATCACACACAGGTGCTTGAGAGTACCAGATACTTCCTTAACCTTGACTCTCAATTAGACCACAGGCAGGGAGACTTCATCATACAAGGCATCCAATTCATACTGAAACACAACTACTTCTGGTATGATGAGGAGTTATTCCTACAGCAATGGGGACACGGTTCGCGCCAAGTTACACAAACCTTTTTATGAAATGGTGGGAAACCAATAACATCTGGCCCTCCGGCTCGTTCCCAGAGTCGCTGGTCCTCTGGCGCCGGTACATTGATGATGTCTTATTCATCTGGAAGGGCTTCGAAACCACCCTGCTTGATTTCATACATCACCTCAACAACAACCCGAACAATCTCAAATTCACCACCCACTATAGTCGTAGCCAAGTAGAGTTTCTAGACCTCAATATATACATACAATACAATAAATTAGAGACATCCACCTTTTAGAAAACAGTGGACGTCAATAGTTACATTCTATCCTCAAGCAATCATCATCCCAACTGGTTAAACAACATTCCCCTGGGACAATTCAAATGCATACGCCATAACTGTACACACGCTGAGATATTCCAGGAACAAAGCAACAATTTGGCATCTCAATTTCGAGATAAAGGTTACCCTGAGGCCACTATCCAAGCAGCCATCACCACAGCCACTAACACAGAGAGAAAGGACCTTTTAAAGTACAAAGACAAACGCACTACAGCCACACCTTTGGACAAAATCTGTTTCATCACCCAATATAAGAAAAAATCAAAACAGATCCGAAACATCTCAAACAAACATTGGGGGCTGTTACACAAAGACAACACACTTGCGCCCCTCCTAGGCCCCCATCCTGAAATCATTTTCACCAAAGCCCCTAAACTACATCAGCACCTTGTAAAGAACTATATAAAAAAAACCCTGACTGCCACATGGCTCAGGATAAAAGGCTTTTTCCACTGTGGCAATTGTTTATGATGCAAAAACAACAACTCGAGTAGCACAAAACCCACCACCTCCTTTGCCTCACACTCCATGCTCAAAACTTACAATATCAAAAGTAACATAACCTGCCATTCTAAATATGTCACTTACCTCCTTACCTGCCCATGCAACTTAAAATACGTCGGACGTTCCACCCGCAGTCTCAAAGACAGGATAGGGGAACATATATGTAACATCCGGAAAGGCTACTTAGCGCACAGTGTGTTGGACCATTTTAAAAAATGTCATCATCAAGACCCTGGGGTCTTCAATTCATTGGCATAGAGAAGACCCCCAAAAACTGGAGAAGGGGAGACAGACTGAAGCAGATCAACAGAACTGAACTCAAATGGATTTTCCAATTGTATACTGCTCAACCCAAAGGCTTTAACATAGATGCCGACCTCATGCCAGTTCTCACGTAACAAACCCCCCCTCCCCAC
>WWET01001520.1:201208-212854 GCA_011038615.1 Limnodynastes dumerilii | reverse complement strand
TATTTCTTTGTTTTATCAGTTCCCACAGTTTCACCATGTGGCCAATGCACAACTATATGCTATCCCAGACACCTGTAGAGCCATCTAGTGGCCATCTCATGTCATTACGCATCTACACTCCATCCGGACAATCGGAGTACTCTTGGGGTACCACTAAGCAAGACTCAGCTGCGTCCTCTTTAACTTCCCTCCTTCTCTCTGAGTCAGAGCGCTTCAACCTTACTTATATTTCTCTACATGACCTATGGACATTAGCTGACATGATCAATTGATGTATTGATGTTTTGCGCTGACTGTCTGAAACAGACTCTCAGCAAATGACAAATGATAGATAGGAGGGGGCCTGAATCATGCTCCCTGGTCCAGCCCACACCTGAGAAAGGACCATTGGAAAGAAATGGGAAAAAAATCGTAAATGTGTTTTCATTGTATTACAAGAATGAAGCTATTAGGAAGAGTGGAAGGAAAGTGCTAAAGGAATGCGCTATCACCTGCTTCTATTCTATGTCCTCCCTAAGGGCCATATGCAGACTACCGGACGTATAACTTATACATCTGGTCTTTAGCATTTTTTTCCACTATGCATGCGTAGCACATTTTTTACGTTATCTACGTATGTTTTCCTTACGTAGATTGCCTAAATGTAGTCTGAAAGACAAAGTGTGCTACGCATGCGCAGTAGGAAAAAATGCTAAACACCGGACGTATATATGTTATACATCTGGTAGTCTGCATACAGCACTAAGTCTCAGGAAACCTCCGTTTTCTAAGACTGTAAATGTCTTTCACAGTTCTGAAAAGTGCAATTAAGAAAAATAAAGGGCATTTTTTTTTTGCTTCATTTACTAGAACATTATGAAAGGGGTTAGTGGAAAGGGGTGTCTGGAATACTATGAATGGTGTGACACCATTGGGGTCTTGCCGGCAGGGCCCCCTCCGCCGGGGGATGCAGTGCATCCAGGCGCCATGCTGGATAGGCGTTCATCCCCCCGCTCCATGCATGCCAGCACTATGATGGACGCCGCTGTAATACAATGTAAGGTGCTCTCATCTCTCTGATGAGAGCGCCTTACAGAGCTTTACAGCAGCATCTATGCACCTCTGCTCTGTCTGTGTGACAGGCAGATGCAGAATGCACAGCGCCTCCCCCTCCCTGAATGATACTGGAGTGACCTGGGGTTTTTTTTTTTTGCAAGCCTGGTGTGGGGCCGCAGCAGCCAGTACAGTGCCGGCCGGGTTCATCATCCTGGTGGCACTGTACTGGTCGCCATGGCCCGCGCAGGGCCTTCGCTTCCTGGACACTGTATTGTCAGTGGCGCCAGGCTTGGCAAAAAAGTTATTGCGTGGGGGAGGGGGGGGGTCGCCTAGGGCCCCGCAAAACCTAGGGCCGCCCCTGGGTGCTGGATACACATCATGGTAGATACTGGGTGCTGGAGAGACAGGATGGGGGATATATATCTGTGTAAAGCAGATACTAGGACACTATTGAATAGTGGTGACTATGATTTCCGTTTTTTTATTGTGGTTACAATTGTGTTGTATTATAACGCTTATTATAATCTAGGATGGTCACTGGTGTCAAATTGTTAAACAGAAGGGCGTAAAATTAAAGGCGCTGAACACCCTAGCACCGGTCCTGCTTGCTGGGTGAGCAGTAAAATTGGTTAACATATTCAGACATGGTCCAGTATATTTTTGGAAATGTTGGCCAATGATGCCCTCTTGTGGTGGATGGGTGAATTGACTTTCATGAGTAAGATCAACACTCTTCTACAAAACATTAGATATTGTTCTCTCTAGTAATGAGAGTCAGTAAAAGGCATTGCTGGACTAAAGTAACCCATGTTCATTAAGAGTGTTTTTATGCAAATGCATCCAATGCAAAATGACTGTATTTAGTATATATACCTGTTTGTAAGTGTATATTTAACATGCACTCCTCCCCCCCCCCCCCCTTTTCCTTGGAATGTTCCTTAGGGATGAATAAGGGCTGACCTCAGGTCTGCTAGCATCCTATGCTCCCCTATCCCTGTATCCTTACTCTTTCATGGACCTAAATGTAAAAATACTTTTAGCATCAGAATTTAATTTCATAATTTAACAAAAAATTTGAGAAAGAAAAACTAAATTCTAAAAAATATCAGTTAAATATTACAATCTAATTTAAGAGAATAAACATCTTCTATTTATGACCCCATAAAACTTCTTAATTTCTTCATAATAGGGCCCTATATTCCTCCTATAATGCCACTTTATATGCCCATATTATAGGGATTTATATTCGACTTTAATATACTTCTTTATTTTTCCTTAATTACTGTGAAATTATCCGCCATAATAGTGCTGTCATGGTACGATTAAATATTTTTGTTTATATATGTATAATAATAATAATAATAATAATAATAATAACACAGATAATAATAATAATAATAACAAATGCATGATTAGATTATTATAATATATAGTTTATCTGCAGTTTGTGGATTTATAAATACATTAATTTAAGTATTTATATTTTGTAACAAAAGATAACATATATAACTTTCTTTTATATAAAATAATAAAATATATGTAATTAAAATTTGTATCTTTTATATTTTTTACTTTCATTTAACAACAATAAGAAAAAGTGAAGAAATTACAGCAAGACAATTTAGTACATATGACTTGAAAAAATTCCAGTCAAATCCACCAGATATGGGAAAAGCTAAATTAGGTGGAGTTAAAAATATATAATTTCAAATATTTCATTGTTACTAAAGAGTCACCTGCGAGCTGAGACAAGAGGAAGACTGACAAATGTTTCACGCTTTTTGAGGTCAACGTCAGAGAGTCTGTAGTTTCACTTACAGTAAACGCTGTCAGTGGTATATCCAGTTTTTAAAAGCAAAATTTTACGACTCATTGATCACGAAGAATAAGAGCTTTACAGATTGCACATTTTGAATGTTAAAGGAGATGTTAACGAACAAGGAAAAATATATTATTAGTTTAATCCAAATTATAATATAAAAACAAATCCCGGGTTTCCAAGAATCCCCACACATAATGGGATGATTATGAGATCCAGACGCAACTTCAGTCTTGAACACAGCGTTGAGGTCATGAGTTCGATTCACAGACTAGGCCTTATCTGTGTGGAGTTTGTATGTTCTTCCTGTGTCTGCGTGGGTTTCCTTCTGGGTGCTCCGGTTTCCTCACACACTCCAAAAACATGCTGGTAGGTTAATTACAAAGAAAAGACATGTCCAGCACTCCATACAAACATTATATAAATGCTATGTGTCAGGAGGTTTAGATCACAATATAGCTATATTGGGTTATCTCACTTGCCCAGTGTCAAGGCACCTCCTGTAGGTGAGCCCCTATCCATCTGCTATATGTGTACTCAGGAGGTCTGCCATTTGAAAAGTGTGAAGCGGCCATATTGGGGAGGGGGTCAGGCTCCCAAAGTAAACTAATCGTAACAAAAAAACACACAAGGCCGCTCTTCTATTCAAATATATAAAATGTGTGCAAGTGTATATATAAATGTGTGCAAGTATATATTAAAATGTGTGCCAGTGTATATATAAATGTGTGCAAGTGTATATATAAATGTGTGCAAGTGTATAAATAAATATGTGCAAGTGTATATATAAATGTGTGCAAGTGCATATATAAATGTGTGCAAGTATATATATAAATGTGTGCAAGTGCATATATAAATGTGTGCAAGTATCTATATAAATGTGTGCAAGTGTATATATAAATGTGTGCAAGTGCGCAGTAGCTACTGTTTATTGAACTACGTTCGTCTATGGAAGACGGACGTAGTTCTGGATCCGGCCCATAGTGGTCACTTTGGTCCTTGGCTGCACCTCTTCATTTATATATACACTTGCACACATTTCATATATTGAAGCGTGGCCTTGTGTGTTTTTTTGTTACTGGTAGGTTAATTGGCTGCGGAATAAATTAGCCTCTAGTCTGTGTGTGTGTGTGTTAGGGAACTTAGAATGTAGCTCCAGCGGGACAGGGACTGATGTGAATGTGAAATATTCTCTGTAAAGCACTATATAATCTGATGGTGCTATATAAAAACCTGCTAATAAATAAATGTAGGTTGTGGAGTTTCAGCCGTCCACCGCATCCTGGACTGAGACAGACCCTGTGGCTGATAACAATATTTGTCTGTAAAATGTGCATTCCCCATATACCTCATTCACACTGAGCCAAAAATCCGGGATATTGCCGGTGCAAGCCCTGACAACCTGGGTCGAGGCAAGGGTCTGTCTGCCTCTACCTGGGTCTAATGACCTGGAACAATTAGAGGGTTATTCCTGGGTCCAACCCAGGTAAAAAAAACCATATTGTTTAGACAATAAAGAATGCGCCTCACATCGCACAGGTATGACATAGATACAAAGGTCTGTGTAAGTTCTTACAAACTAATTCCTTTAGGGATTACTCTTATTCAAGGATGGTCTTGAGTAAAATCCAACCCTTTCAGAGGTTCCTGTCCTCTGGGTCAGTGTAAAAGTGATACTTTTAGTGATCACTTCTGTAATCTCTAGTGTTCCAGGGGATAGGCGGTGTTTGATAACATAATCAAGCCCCGCCCATCCCTACTAACGCTAGGGATTACAATAGTTATTGATTGCTGGTGGGGCTTGCGGGAGCTTTGCCGGCTCTCCCGGGATACCGGATTTTGTGAGTCTCCCGGATATTCTAGGGGAGAGTTGGCAACCCTGATGTAAAAGTAGGAAGGTTTGTAATGTGAGCGGAGTGCAGGCGGTTAAGGCGGGTCCATTGTGGAGGCTAACGTATAGAAATTTAGCTTAATTCTTACCTGGCTTAATTACAATCCAGTCAGAGGCATTGTGATTGGGCAAAATGAAACATGAACGGTTATTGGCTGAATGAAATTGTACTTCCAATGATTTTCATTCACCACTCTCCTGGTTGTCCTATAGCTGTAAGTCATGTCATCATACCTACTAACTAGGTGACCACCAAATCCTGACTCCTCCCATATTCTACAGGGATGCAATTTGCTCTGTCCCCAAGTACAGCTCCTCCCTCTTTATAGGGCATTTCTTTAGTGGCTAGTAAAATTGTAAAACATGATTTCATTATTTCAATCTTTAAATCGCAAAATTCATAAAAGGGGAGATTTACTAAATTTTCCATAAAGGTGAAGGCCAACAATCACATTATAGGTTTCATTTTATAAAATGCACTAGCTAAATGAGCAATTGATCAGTTGCTATGGTCAACAGGTTTTTTTTACAACAAGCTTTATTAAATTTAAACTTGTTTTCATTTTTACCTCTCCATCCTTTACTGTATGTATGCGTGTTTACAGCCCTCACACAGAAATAATCAAATGCTTAATTAGCCATGGGTTGTTTCATAGAAGTGCAGATGATGCACCAAAACAGCAAGAGCTTATGTAATGCTCTGTAAGATGTTTGATAGAAATACAGCAGATATAGTAAGTAATAAATTAACCATAATAATCACTGATCTAGGCCTGTAATAAAGCAAAGAAAGACCACCAAATTTTCTTTATTTAATCCTTTTGAGAATAAAAATGATTAAAACATTTGGTTTGATTTTTACATTTTAAGTAAAATATTTTTATGAATATAAATAATACAATAAATGGATTAATACATTTTATAATAAAGGGAAAAAAAGATAGAAAGTAGATGAAAAGCTCAGGAAAAATAAATTACAAAAAAATAAACATTTATAGTCATATATGTAGTTACCAGCAGGTGGCACTGTTACATTACAAAGAGAATTACCACAGTCAAACCATAGAGTACAGCTGCCATCTAATGGTAAATTCATTGTGTAATTCAGTATTTTTTTATTAAATACATGCACAAGCAGCAGTAGGGATGAAACTGCAGGGTCCAGTGAGCAGAAAAGTGAATAGAGAAAGGTGCTGTTTGGCAAAATCATGTTGCCATTCAAGTGGAAGAAATTCTGCATGGATTGATTTACATTTGGAAGTAGGTGGGTTCTAGATACATTTTAAATTGTAAAAACAGTCCTTTAAAAAACTAATTAAAATCAAACAAATAATTATTATAATCAATCTCATGTATTATGATGCCTGAAAGCAAATGTCCTCCGTTTTTTTTGCTTTACACATAACTTTGGGATGATACGACGACCATTCATGTGATCCTATGCATTCTGCCATCTGGGTGGATAACAAAACCCTCTAGGAGCTGTGACTGGGCACAAAGAGGGTCAAGTTTTGGCTTCACAATTCTTGCTCTGAGATTTTAATGAACTGGGAAGTGTCCAAATTTCAACCATTGCCACAATTGACCACAGACGGCCTGATCTCCAAGATGCGGTAATGGTGTTGAAGAATAACCTCAGGCCCATCCTGTGTGACACCATCACATAATGTCATTACAGCGACAGATCTATCATTGGTTATGTTGGTTGAAGATTAAAAAGAAACCAAAACAAACATAAAAATACCAATCTGGTAAGTGCAAAGGCTTCTGGGTAGCGTCTCATTCATTAATATCTTGTTAAGATGTCCACATCTTCAGACCCAATAACTCTGACAAAGAAAGCAAATAAAATTAGATTAAGACGCAAAACTAACGGAATACACTTAGTTAACAAAAAAAAATCAAAACAACGTTTAGCTTTAGTGTTACAATGTACAGTATAGTTGAGAATTTAGATCTATGGATCTATCAACACTTCAACATGACCTCTTCCACCAGGTACACAATACTCCGCTCCTGAGTTTCCAACTGCCACTCACCTGGTTTTCATTAATTAACTGATGTTTGAAAAAGTTTTTTTTCTCATTACCCAGATGGTTACCATAGTAACTATTTCTTGAAAGCACAGGAGTGGAGCAATTTATACCTAATGGAATGGGTCATGTTGGAGGGTCTTTATTTGTAGGGTCGATAGATCCACCCTTACGATCCATCGCCATTTTAAGTTCAAACCAATTGGAAAAGTTAGGATAGGCTGCTGTGGTCAGAAGTCTGTGTGACTGATGAGAACAACCAAGCTTACTCAGCTATTTGACCATATATGTTGTGCAAGCACAGGGTATTAAACAGTAATGTGTCCTGGAGATAGTGTGTATTATTAGTATCAGTTGCAATGTGAACAACACAAAATGGTGGTTGTTCAAATAAATTTATAGGTTAATCTAAAACTTGGAAATCATGGGGTAATCTACACAGATACAGGAGAAGGTGCCCCAGCACTCGCCATTAATCAGTAAAAAAAACATGTCATTATATCTGTAAAATAAAAGTCAGAGAGATTTGTTACATACATTTGCAAATATATGATAAGCCACCAGCCTTCTCTGTTATGGTGGTCCTAACTCAAAAAAAGTCAGAGTACCCAATATTGGGTCATATATCATTAAATTGAGAGCTACCTCACTTTAGGAGCACCCCCCACCCCCAGTCTCCAGGGGGCGCAGTTACAGAGTTGCTATTTTGAAAACTGTGGAAGCCTCCCAGGGTGAGTGGTGTCAGTATAGGGGGAGGCACTAACTCACCTTCCCACTGAGTGGATACGTGGTTTGACCACATATCCATGCTCCAGATCTACCCAAGATCTATGCACAAATGCTAATGCACCTGATATTGAAACAAGTGGATGTCTAAACAGATGCCTTAAGGAACATACATAACTAGGACATGAGGAAAAAAAGACTCACCTTGAAGACTAACACCAAGTGCCAGAGAAATAACTAAGAGTGTTGAGGTTGCATAGGCAGTGGTTGAGGAGGATGTTGTCCCTTTTGTGCTGGATGTTGACTGAACGCTGGTGTGTTGACTGGCTGTAGTTGAATTAAGGCTAGTGCTGGTTGTTGATTGATTATTGATCCCAGTATTGGTTAATATTGTTGTGCTGGTTAACTGACTACTGGATTCTGGTGTCTTAGTGGATGTTGATTGGCTGACTGTCCCATTAGTTGGTAAAACTGTTGCGCTGGTTGGAGGTTGCTGACTGCTGATAGTAACAGTAGATGTTGATGTCATGGCAGATGTTGATTGGCTGACTGTCCCATTAATTGGTAAAACTGTTGTGCTGGTTGATTGTTGTTGACTACTGATATTAATGGTGGATGCTGGTGTCATGGTAGACATTGATTGGTTGACTGTCCCAGTAATAGGTAAAACTGTTGTATTGGTTGGTGGTTGTTGACTGCTGATAGTAAGATTGGATGCTGGTGTTATAGTGGATGTTGATTGGCTGACTGTCCCATTATTTGGAAGAACTGTTGTATTGGTTGGTGGTTGTTGACTGCTGATAGAAAGATTAGATGCTGGTGTCATAATGGTTGTTGATTGATAGACTGTCCCGGTAATAGGTAAAACTGTTGTATTTGTTGGGGGTTGTTGACTGCTGACAGTAAGATTAGATGCTGGTGTCATAGTAGATGTTGATTGATTGACTGTCCCAGTAATAGGTAAAACTGTTGTATTGGTTATTGGTTGTTGACTGCTGATAGAAAGATTAGATGCTGGTGTCATAGTGGATATTGATTGGCTGACTGTCCCATTATTTGGTAGAACTGTTGTATTGGTTATTGGTTGTTGACTGCTGATAGAAAGATTAGATGCTGGTGTTATAGTGTTGGATGTTGATTGGCTGACTGTCCCATTATTTGGAAGAACTGTTGTATTGGTTGGTGGTTGTTGACTGCTGACAGTAAGATTAGATGCTGGTGTCATAGTAGATGTTGATTGATTGACTGTCCCAATAATAGGTAAAACTGTTATGCCGGGTGATGACTGTTGACTACTGATATTAGTAGTGGATGCTGGTGTCATAGTGGATGTTGATTGATTGACTGTCACATTATTTGGAAGAACTGTTGTATTGATTGGTGGTTGTTGACTGCTGATAGAAAGATTAGATGCAGGTGTCATAGTGGTTGTTGATTGATTGACTGTCCCGGTGATATGTAAAACTGTTGTATTTGTTGGTGGTTGTTGACTGCTGATAGTAAGATTGGATGCTGGTGTCATAGTGGATGTTGATTGATTGACTGTCACATTGGGTAAAATTGTTGTATTGGTTGGTGGTTGTTGACTGCTGATAGAAAGATTAGATGCTGGTGTCATAGTGGTTGTTGATTGATTGACTGTCCCAATAATAGGTAAAACTGTTATGCTGGGTGATGACTGTTGACTGCTGATATTAATGGTGGATGCTGGTGTCATAATGGATGTTGATTGATTGACTGTCCCAGTAATAGGTAAAACTGTTGTATTAGTTGGTGGTTGTTGATTGGTGATAGTAAGATTAGATGCTGGTGTCATAGTGGATGTTGATTGATTGACTGTCCCAGTAATAGGTAAAACTGTTGTATTAATTGGTGGTTGTTGATTGGTGATAGTAAGATTTGATGCTGGTGTCATAGTGGATGTTGATTGATTGACTGTCCCATTATTTGGTAAAACTGTTGTAATCCTTAATGGTTGTTGACTGCTGACAGTAAGATTAGATGCTGGTGTCATAGTGGATGTTGATTGATTGACTGTCCCAGTAATAGGTAAAACTGTTGTATTGGTTGATAGTTGTTGGTTGCTTACACCGCCATTGCTGGTCGCAGTGCTTGCTGAGAATGGATTGCTACCTGTCAAAGTTGAAAAGGTTGTTGGCGTTGTGATGTTTGGCGATGTTGTAGGTGAGGAATTGCTTATAATTTGTTTTAAAGTGTTCACCAAATTATTAAGTATATCTTTTAAAATAGTAAGTAGTGATGATAATGATGAGCTGGTTGCTTGTCCTTGAACAGTAGTAGCTGTGGGAGAAAATAATTAATTATTCCAGTGTACTGTATTGTATGGCAAATATAGAGAATAATGGGCTGGATCCAGACTTAAGAAGGAGCTTGTAAATAAGAGAAGAAAGGTAATCCTGTGCTAAACCATGTTGATTTCAGGGGGAGTCAAGTTAATTGTATTCTTTTGCATACAGGGATATACAAAATAAATAGATTTTAATACATAGGAAGTTTATAGATTTAAATACCACCATATAAAAATCTCTTTCAGATCTTCTGGAACTACAGCCCATACCTTTATTTTTACATGGACCTGTTTCCTACACTTAATAAACCTTCTTCATATATGCTGATCGGCTGGTTGGTTTTTCCTGGTCGATTACCCAGTGCTTTTAAAAGTTCATGGGCCAAATCAGTGATGTAACTGTAGATAGATAGATAGATAGATAGATAGATAGATAGATAGATAGGACATAAATAGATAGATGGATAGATAGATAGATAGATAGATAGATAGATAGATAGATAGATAGATAGAATTACTTTAAGGAACTTTTGTTGGAAAAATAAATAGATTTTAATACATAGGAAGTTTATAGATTTAAATACCACCATATAAAAATCTCTTTCAGATCTTCTGGAACTACAGCCCATACCTTTATTTTTACATGGACCTGTTTCCTACACTTAATAAACCTTCTTCATATATGCTGATCGGCTGGTCGGTCTTTCCTGGTCGATTACCCAGTGCTTTTAAAAGTTCATGGGCCAAATCAGTGATGTAACTGTATATAGATAGATAGATAGATAGGACATAGATAGATAAATAGATAAGAGAATTCCCCCTTGATATAACCGGAACAGATCAGGAGTGGTGACCACAGTGTCTACTGGTGGAGTATCCGTGATAGTAAGAACAACGTGGAAACTGCTTTCCCGGTTTGCTAACCATAATCAAGAGACACTTGTGATAGAAGCTGCTTATCTCTATCAAGAAGCATCTGCTGTTGAGACCAACCATCTGCTAGTAGAAATATTCTAGAGAACACTGCTATAGTATACATCCTCTTGCTAGGAGCTGAAATCATATCTGAAGAAGTATTCTTCAAGTGTATTCCATCTATTATGAGATAGATAGATAGATAGATAGATAGATAGATAGATAGATAGATAGATAGATAGAAGATAGATTGATTGATAGATAAATAGATTTAAGTTAAATAGACAGATAGATAAATAGATAGATAGATAGATAGATAGATAGATAGATAGATAGATAGATAGATAGATAGATAGATATGAGATAGATAGATCCGTGATAGTAAGAACAACGTGGAAACTGCTCTCCCGGTTTGCTAACCATAATCAAGAGGCACTTGTGATAGAAGCTGCTTATCTCTATCAAGAAGCATCTGCTATTGAGACTAACCATCTGCTAGTAGAAATATTCTAGAGAACACTGCTATAGTATACATCCTCTTGCTAGGAGCTGAAATCATATCTGAAGAAGTATTCTTCAAGTGTATTCCATCTATTATAAGATATGAGATAGATAGATAGATAGATAGATAGATAGATATTTTTGTATCAGCCATGTAAATCACAGACATGTCTTATATCTGGTCAACATAAAGCCACTCTTATAGTGACAGGTCAGTAAAAACACAGATAATGTCAACAAAAGAGAAAAAATTACTGCACACGAACATAATGATAAGCAATCACCCTAATATCACCCCAATAAAAGGGAAACAAGAAATCAGCTCCCAAAATAATGTATAAGTCTGATAATATAGATGGGAGGTGCTGTCTGATACATGTTATCAATAATCAATAAACAAGAAAAGTAACAGATGCAC
>WWET01001520.1:189766-200291 GCA_011038615.1 Limnodynastes dumerilii | reverse complement strand
CTCTCTCTCTGTCTCTCTCTCTCTCTCTCTCTCTCTCTGTCTCTCTCTCTCTCTCTCTCTCTCTCTCTATATATATATATCTATCTATATCTTCTTTGAGGCTTAGCATGGGTTTAAACCTTTTTTAATGTTAGTGTTTCAGTCATAACATCACGTTCATTCAGTGTAAAAATTGTATAATTCTATTTACTATAATATACTATAAGCAACTGAACCCTTTTATCCCAATCACAATGCATTTATTAGATTATTACCATCCGCTTTACAAATGTTTAACAATATTTCAGATATCTTGTGCTTTATACATGCACTTTATCTTATTTTATTTGTTACAGTTCTACATTGCAATGTTTTCTTACCTGTGGTCAGTAGTAGTAAAATTATTAAGATCCTCATTTTTCTAAATCCTATTAAATGAATTGTGCTGCTAGTGTTCTAGTAGCCCCTTTTCTTTATGCGTCCTGGTATAGAAGAGTGTGGTTGTTTAACCTGTAGCATATATGAAGCAAGGACTGTAGTCATGTGACAATGCCTGCCAATCATAGCTGATAGATATTATTTTTCAGGTGAAATATGCAGGTAGGGAAGGAGTGGCTGTTAAATATAGATTCCTAACGCTTATAGTAACCAATAATGAAATAGTTACATAGGTAGTTTTATAATTATACCTCTCCTTTAATGTAAGATTGGTGTGTAGCTTGCCCGCTTTCACTTAGTAACAGGGGCAGAAGCATATGTCCGGGAGACTCCCGAAATTAGGGCAGTTCTCCCGGTATCCCAGGGGAGCCGGCAAATCTCCCGCAAGAGACTTGGGGCTCATAGTTTCCATGAAATCATGGCCTCAAGTCCTGCCCCCCTGCCTGGCAACACTAGTTTACTACATGGTTGCCGACTTTTTGCAGCTTCCCTCCGGGAGATCCCGGAGAGAAGCTAGCGCCGCATGCGGGGGGCGGATCTTAATGACGCGGGTTATGCAAATCGTGTCATTAGGCTCTGCCCCCTGACTCATACTGCCCCGTTTTTTACTTGAAATAGGGGTCAGGACGGGGCTTGATGCCGCAAATTGCGTCATCAAGTCCCTTCCTGTGCCTAGCAACACTAGTATACTAGTGTTGCTAGGCAGGGGGTCAGGACTTGAGGCCGTGGTTTCTTGCGGGAGATTTGCTGGCTCTCCCAGGATACCGGGAGTACTCCCGGACATTCCGGGAGAGTCGGCAACCCTGGTTTACTATTGCGTCATTGCATCATCAAGCCCCACCCCCATCCCTATGAAGCCCTGAAAGGGGTAATTGATAGTCAAGGGGCAGGGCTTAAAGACGCGATTTGCATAAATCACGCTGTTAAGTCCTGCCTCCTACTTGCATCTATGGCTTCCCTCCGGGATCTCCCCCCTAACAGAAGGGGGAAGTTAGTTTTAAACTGTGCGATATAAAGGATAAGTTTAGGCTGATGGAAGTGGAAGGTTAGAATTAGGTGCTAATAGATAGGGAAAGTTTGGGTTAGGCTGCGGGACATGGAGGGTTAAGGTTAGGCTAATAAGTGCGGCTTAGGGTGAGGGTTAGAGTAAGGGCTAAGGTTAGGGCAAAATACTACCTTTTGCTGTTGGCGCGTTAGGACCCCGATTATTTGTTTTGCCCACGCTGTCTCAATCGGAGCTGATGAAAAATCTCTCCCATCGTGTTTCATTTCCAGGATAGGATGTGTCGAAAATCATCTTATTGTAGAGGCAAACCACATCCATTATAAATACATTGCCGAAAGCTGACAGCTTAGTGCTGTCCTCCACTGACTGTAGCCCTTCCTCCTTCCCCTGGCCTGAAAAGGACAGCACTAAGCTGTCATCTGCTGGCAATGTATTGCTGAGCACTGTACAATGCAGAATGCTGTTTAAGCTGCTGCCAGCAACCTCTTTGGGTGCAGGGAGGACTGCTGCCACGGGCCTCCCCCACTCCTCTAGGTCCCATAGCAGCTGCGCCCTTTGCACCCATGGTATTTACTCCACTACTTAGAAACATGATGGTGCTTAAGACATTGGGCCTGATCCAGACCTACGCTCATGAAACGCTTATGTGCGTAGCGTATTTACGCCGGCGTACCTCCGATGCACTCCGCTCGGCACTCCCCTTGGTCGTATTTACTTTTACCTTCTTACGCTCAGCAAAACCTACCCTAACTTTTCTGAGCGTAACCGCGTGCGTCTGTAAGCTCATTGCGTAGTTGCGATGCTTAGCACGCCCGCACTGTATGATTTAAATGCTTCACCCCGCCCTCGGTTCTTAATTACGGTTAAGGCCCATACACTCAGTTTCTCAGACTGTACCATGGGGTAGATCCAGAACTACGTTTGCCGTACGTTTCATTACGTAGCATATTTTCGCGTGCTTACTTTCTATACACTCCCCTTGTCACACCCCTTGAATGTACGTATTTTGTCAAGATACGCTTTTAAAACCCTACCTTAACTTTTGGCAACGTAACCGCAGTGATCCGCACACGTACGTATGGGCAATACGTATTTCCGCAGCTAAGCACGCCCATACTGTACACTTTAAATACAAACCCCCGCCTACTTAACGTATTTCAGACGTATTTTGGACTCACGTAAAATTGGCACGCCCACACGTAAGTATTTACGTGACACATATGTGAATGGCCCATACTTCACAATTACGTTACGTTACTGAGCGTATTTTCTATGGTGCGCATGCGCAGTAGTTACCAAAAGGCGATTTTACGTCTCCGCCGCGCATAAATTCGCTCACAAGCGTTGTTCTGGATCTGGGCCCATGAGCTTAACATCTGCCCCGCGCATGTGCAGTAACTACAAATGGCCGCTTTTACGCTTACGTCCGTCGTAAAAACGCACCCGAGCGTAGGTCTGGATCAGGCCCATTTTGTTTAAATCTAAAAGTAGTGTGCTGAAATCCATGGGATGGCTGCTGAGGAAGACTGATGGCATGGTGAGTCAATCCAGTCTTGCTGCATTACAGGTTCCGCCCAGGGAATAACCCTGCAACGACCCTTCAGCACTTGGGAAATGATCTCTGAAAAGTTAACCCCTCAATACCCATTTAGTGCCTGTTACCCATAGTGGGGTAGATCCAGAACAACGTACGCAAGTGAATTTCCGCTAGCGTAAAAGCGCTCACTAGTACTTACTGTGAATGCGCGCTTCAGATGTTTCGCCTCATAAGTCATAGCATAAGGGGCATTCATGTATCAGTAGCTTATCAATTTACGGAGGGGTGTGCCAGCCATACGCCACCCATATGTACACTTCGGAGGCAGGGTGAGACATTTAAATCGTACCGTATGGGCGTGCTTAGCAGCGTAACTATATGAGGGCTATACGTACGGGAGCGGTTACGGTAGGGTTTGGAAAGCATAAGGTGGACAAAGTATGTACATGAGAGGGGTGTGTCTAAGAGATTGCATAGACGGCACGCTAGTGTAAGTACGCAGCATAGTAAAAGCTCTGGATCTGGCCCAGTGTTACTACTGTTGTTTCTTTATTAATTTTGATAGGCGTTATTGGACCTCTTTTATTAGCAGGTTTTTATATAGCGCTATCAGATTACGTAGTGCATAATAGAGAATATTGCATCATTCCCCGTTCCCACTGGAGCTATCAGACACACACACAGACAGACTAGGGCTAATTTATTCAGCAGCCAATTAACCTTCCAGAATGTTTTTGAAGTGTGGGAAGAAACTGGAGCACCCGGCAGGAAACCCACACAGACCCGGGGAAAACACACAAACTTCACACAGATAATGTCTAGTCCAGGAATTGAACTTATGAGTATCGGTTGTGTGTGTCAGTCTTACTCAGTCCCCTCAGTGGTGGATTACGCATGCCAGTATACCCAGTAAGGCAAGGGTTAAGGCTAGGCTGCAGAAAGGGGATGGTTAGGATTATGCTGCTGTGAGGGTATGGTTAGTGTTAGGCTGGGATGAAAGGATGGTTAGACTGTGGTAAGGGAATGGTTAGGGTTAGGCTGCAGTGAGGGGGGTCGGTTAAGGTTAGGCTGAGGTGAAGGTTAAAGTTAGACTGTGGTAAGGGGATTGTTAGGGTTAGGCTGTGTTGAGGTGATGGTTAAGGTAAAGGTAGTGTTAGTGTAGGACATTTTTCTCTCAACAAAACTAAGGTTGATGTAACAATACTATAGACATAGGGAGAGGAATTAGTAGCAGAAAGAGAGAAGTAGTGATGCCCCTTTATAAATCATTGGTATGATGCCCTCACCTAGAATACTGCGTTCAGTTCTGGAGGCCATATCTCCAGAAAGACATAAATACATTAGAGACTGTGCAAAGAAGAGCAACTAAAATGGTCCATGGCCTTTGTAAAAAATCATACCAAGAAAGGCTAGAGGAACTAAACATATATAGCTTGGAGCAGAGAAGGGAGAAGGGGGACATGATAGCAGCTTTCAAATACATCAAGGGTTGTGACCAGCTAGAGGAGGGTACCATTTTTCAAAAGAAAAGGTGTAATAGAGCACGAGGGCATGGATATAAACTGGAGGGTGGTAGATTCAAAGGAAATGTGCGGAAAAATTACTTCACTGAAAGGGTGATAGGTAAGTGGAATATTCTCCCATCTGAGGTGGTTGAGGCCAATACAGTAGAACAATTTAAACATGCTTGGGATAAACATGCTTGGGATCCGCACAGATTATAAATCACATACACCAACACCACACAGATTATAAATCACATACACCAACACCACACAGATTATAAATCACATACACCAACATTACAGTAATGGATAAATGCTCCGCGGCACTCCTCCCCCACACATAGAAAATAAAAATAAAAAAGAGTGTGTGCCATAGAGCCCCCTGTGCTGAGGGGCCCGTGTTCTTTGCATTACGCCTATGGTTAAAGCAAGCTACTATATTGCAACATTTTATAAAATGCAACAACCATTCAATCATTCTGTATAAATGTTTGTATTTGTTTATATTATATGTTATAATATATTATATTATACATTTATTTATATTAATTGTGTTTATATATAGTACCTCTTCTAGTGACTCAGCATGAGAGTACAATAACATAATACAAGCATTAAGGGGGCTAGATTTACTAAACTGCGGAAAAGTAAAATGGAGATATTGCCCATAGCAGCCAATCAAAATTAAGCTCTCACTTTACTATTGCATACTAGGGATTGTTTGTTAGAATCTGATTGGTTGCTATGGGAAACATCCCCACTTTTCCTTTTACACAGTTTAGTAAATTTAGCGCTAATCTGTAGATTAATATGTTAATATTCACTGGTGTTTATTTTTTCTTCAGGTTGCAGTAAGTGATCCTGATCTTGGAAACCCATGGCAACCACAGTTACATGATACATGATGCAGTGAGCTGAGAGGCTTTTGTTACACTCCTCTGTGCTCTTTCTGCCCAGTGGCACCTTTAAATGTTTATAATGGGAAAAGAAAAAACATATAGTGAGAGTTTCTTTTAATGTGTTCTTCATTCTATATGCCATATATAAACATTTATTAATATTAATGTTGTATCTGTCACAATACACGGGTAATGTTTGATATAACTTTGCCTACAGTAACACATAAAAGAGCATTTTAATAAAAAATGATTTATAGTAAATGTAAAAGAGGGAAAATGATGTAATGATATTGACAGCGCTTTGTAACTGCAGAAAATCTGGATGGACGACATAATAATATGTATCACGCTCTGTACACACGCGGTAATTCAATAGTTTGTTTGTACAGCCGCAGGTTTCTTGGATCTGGTGAGCGCTGAGTGTAACAGAGAGGTGTTGTGCTTTGTATAATAAGATAACAATACAGTCGCCTGACTTCCCTTCGTATAGATCGCTGTTGACTCTTAAATGGGTGAAAGTTGTTTTTTTTTATGATTAAGCCGCTGTGTTGCGTAACACATCATTTCTGAAATATTATATCGAAATCTACGCGCTTTGAGAGATTTCAACAGGAAGAGTTTTGTATTTTGTTATAGATGAAGAAGTAATACTTATCATTTGCAAATGTTTACCTTCTCCCTATATGAGAGAAGTGATAAAGTTCACATTTACATTTAACATATTTTAGTATTGGGATAAAAACAGAAGTGGCTAAGAAAATAAAACTTTGTACTTTGTATGGAGGCTGTCACCACTGGTTTTACCTGGGTGCACTGGTTTCAACTAGACAGGTCCAATGCACAGAGGTGCCTGCTTGGATGCAGGCGTAGGCACAAGAGCTGTGCTAGCTGACGGGTGCATGCCCCAGAGATGGACCTATCCAGTTTTGGGATTACAGGAGCTGGAGTAGCAGATACTACAAGCCAGACACTGAGCTAAGCTCCGGCTCCGGACCCCAAAGCAAATTTCTGGGGGGCCCCAGTCTGTCCCCTCCAACTCTTCTCTGAATAAACGCAGTTGGGGGTTAGTGTAATTACGGTGATTGACGCCGGGCCGCCATCAGGGAAGGGGGGCTATTGTGCAAGGCCCAGAGACAGACGAGGCCCGCCAATAACTTAGCTCTGACGGTATCCTTGCTGAGTTCTAATGTGCAGGGAAAGACTTTCCTGCGCATTGGCCCACTTTTAATGCAGGCCCGCTGTGCTCCACCTATATGTGACATCACAGGTGACATCACATGGGGCAGGCAAGCCGAATATTTCGGGGGCCCCGGGGCACATTCACACCACCCTGCCCCTTATGTGATGCCACCGGTGGTGAGATAGGGTGCGGAGTGCAATGGGCCTGCATTAGCAGTGGGCCGATGTACAAGGAAGTTCTTCTGAGCAGCGGGTCTTGGCGGTAGGATACTGCTGCTGCAGAGCTGAGGGTAAGTATCAGCGGGCCCCTGGGACACTAGTCCCGTCTGTCCCCACCTGATGGCTCCAATGTTTCTGTTGGCGTTTCTGGGTTGACTTAACTACAGAGATGGTGGCTTTTACCTGCAGAAGACGCTGTGACACTCCATTTACTAAACATAAGGCCACGAAGCCAGCCCTTACTGTACAAATTCCATTACTGTAAAATAACATAACTCCCTGCCCCCTAGACATACTGGGACAGACCTGAATCCTCTATATCCAAAATTCCGTCCCGCTACTGCGTTGCCCGCAATGTGCCACAAAACCAAAAGGGGGCGTTTTCTTTACAATCACTGGGCCAGATCCTAAGCTACGTACGTGAGCCACATAAAATCGCCCATTAGTATATACTGCGCATGCGCGTGCCAGATGTTACCCCACATAACTCTGAACGTACGTACCAGCCACGTATCAACATCGTAACTTCGAACGAAGGGGCTTGACATCCATACGACAGCTGTAATTACGCTTCGGTGCCGGGGTGATGCATTTAAATCGTACAGTGTGGGATTGCGTAGGCGCTTATGTATGTGAAGCCTTTACGCACTTCAGTAGTTACGCTTTGAAAAGTTCAGGTAGGGTTTGGCAAGCGTAACACAGCCAAAGTACCTAGGAGCGAGGGGAGCGCATAGAAAATACGTGAGCGCAAATACGCTACGCGATGAAACGTAAAAAGTCCTTTCCCATAAAGAATCAGAGATCTTGGGGCTGTTTCACAGTTGCGGCTTACACTTTTATTTAGGTGTGAGTGTAGACCTGAGCAATACCATGGTTGCCGACTCTTGGCAGCTTCTCTCCGGGAGATCCCGGAGAGAAGCTAGCGACGCATGGAGGGGGCGGGGCTTAATGACAATGCAAATCGCACCATTAGGCTCTGCCCCCTTGCTCATACTGACCCGTCCGCCCCCTGGTTCATACGGCCCCGTTTTTACTTAAATTAGGGGTCGGGACGGGGCTTGATGCCGCAAATTGCGTCATCAAGTCCCTTCCTGTGCCTAGCAACACTAGTATACTAGTGTTGCTAGGCAGGGGGGCAGGACTTGAGGCCGTGGTTTCAGTAAAACCACGGGCCTCAAGTCACTTGCGGGAGATTTGCTGACTCTCCCGGGATACCGGGAGTAGTGCCCGAATTTCGGGAGTCTCCCGGACATTCCGGGGGAGTCGGCAACCCTGAGCAATACCATGTTGAACTGCAAGGGGAGGCAAATTTAAATTGTGAAAGCAAAATTATATTTAGGAGGTGACATTTTTTAGCCTAGGAATCCACCATCCCAACAGCAATCGAGGACTGTAGTCTTAGCAGAGCACTTAAGGGAAGTTATCTTGTTTACAGTGACCTCTAGTTCAGGCCCTTTACCTTTTGATTTCCCCTTTGTACTGTACTTATATTATATACTATGACTAAACAGACCAATTAGTCCTCCGAGGCCCCCAAAAGTTTGCTTACCCTTCTGTTGCAACCGGCCAAAGAACTACACTCAAGACAAGGGGCCTTTAAGACGAGCTGATTCAACAACACTTACAAGGTAATTGGAGGGTGAGATACACTATAGTAACCTCTGCTAATGCGATTCAGGAATCTGCAAAGTTTAGGATATGTTCAATGAATGGCACTCATCATTGCTCACGTGACTGTGTAAGGAGTGCAGAAAATGAACCATTTCAAAAGTACTGAAGTTCAAAAGATACCAAATACCACAGAAGTCAGTCATGAAAAGAGCTGTGTCCAAAATACGGTCCTTAATCAGTTCTACTCCTGCACAGCCTCAATAATTCTCTATTATTGTGCAAGAACCGTGGAAATGGTTTAATTGATGTTTGTCTATTTAATCTTGTTGCTAGATTTACTAAACTGTGGAAAAGGAGAAATGGAGGTGTTTCCCATAGCAACCACTCAGATTCTAGCTGACATTCTCTAGTGTGTAATAGGAAAGTGAGAGCTAGAATCTCATTGGTTGCTAGAGACTCATCTCATCTCAGTTCTATTTCTGTTAGCAACGTTTAAATTTGCATCTCCTCGCATAGAAACATGGTTTTGCAGAGGTTTACACTTGCAACGCTCAAACTCAGATCAGACACAAACACTTGACAGATTGATTTGAATTCTTTACTTTACAGTCGAGCAGCAAAACATCTCTCATCTCATACGATTTGCACATTTTAAATGTGTTTCTCTCCGCAGTTCAAGAAGGAGAAAGTTTGCTTTCAAATGATATTACATTCATTTTGCCTTGTCATTGTGCCTTCTTTACCATAAATACTATAAAAAAAATCACAAGACTTTCTCTGAGGTCACCCAGTAAATGTCAAACAGCCATTCCCTGGGTGTTGGCAACAAGAGGAAAGCAAAAAAAAAAATGACATTTGTGTGATCATTATACACAGTAACACTTCCTTAGAGCCATTGGGGTAGATCCAGAACTACGTGTGCCGTACGTTTATTCGCGGAGCGTATTTTCATACACGTAAGTTCACTACACTCCCTTCGGCACACCGGTTGCACGGACGTATTTTGTCAAGATACGCTTCCCAAACCCTACCTTAACTTTTTCTCACGTAACAGCGTACGTCCGCTAACGGACGTATAGACTACGTGAACGTACGCCGCTTAGCACGCCCATACTGTACACTTTACATACAAACCTCCACCTACTTCACGTAAATCGAACGTATTGTTGTCTCACGTAAAATTGGCACGCCCACACGTAAGTATTTACGTGACACATACGTGAATGGCCCATATGTTCACAATTACGCTATGTTAATGTGCGTATTTTCTATGGTGCGCATGCGCACGCCGTTCTAAACTGCGATTTTACGTCTCCGCCACGCGTAAAATCGCTTCAAAGCATAGTTCTGGATCAGGCCCATTGTGAATTACCTAAATCACATGGAGCAGTTGGACAATCTGGGGGCCCCAGGCTGCATTTCCTGCTCTTCTCAAGCCATCATTATGGTGACTTGTCAATCATAAAGTATAGATTGCAAAGCACAATCAGCAAATGGTATGAAGGGCCGATTGGTACGGCTGGTGTACTGATTATAAGCTAACAGGCACAATAATTGTAAATTGTAAGTGCAGCTTGTTGTCATTGTACACACTAACACTTCCTTGCTGCCATTGTGAATCTCCTGCGTCCCGACACTGATTTAGACAATCTTGGGGCCCCAGGCTGCACTTCCTGCTTTTCTCAAGCTATCGTATGGGGACCTGTAAATCATATAGTTTAGTTTAGCTTAGCTACTGGTGCAGCTGGTGTACTGATTATCAACTAAGAGGCACATAGGGGTCATAGGCGTCAGAACGGCTAAGGGGGGGGGCGAGGGGGTATCTCGCCGCCCCCCCCAAAAAAATATCAAAGGGGCGCCACAGGTCCGGTGACAGGGGGAGGCCTTGTAAGCGGGGGGAAAGAGCGTGCCATGGAGGAGGACACAGGTAAGGTAAGTACAACTTGAGGGGTCTGGTGGCAATTAATGGGAATACTGGCTGGGGGGGGAGGCTTTTGGCACTTAATGGGAGTATGGAGATGATGGGAGTGCTGGGGGAGGGGTTTGAGACATGATGGGAATACCAGAAAGCTGGAGGTGCATGATGGGGATACTGGGGGACTGGAAGCACATAATGGGGATACTGGGGGGACTGGGAAGACATGAGAGAGAT
>WWET01001520.1:152924-172829 GCA_011038615.1 Limnodynastes dumerilii | reverse complement strand
GAATGAGATGAGAGAGTGAATGGAGAGAGGGGGGTGAGAATGAGAGAGTGAATGGAGAGAGGGGAGGATGAGAGAGTGGATAGTGAGAGAGAAAAAACATGAATAAAATTCATAGCATATTCCAGGCTTTTGTAGCAATGTGAAATAAGAGAGAGATGATGGAGAGAGGGGGGTGAGAATGAGAGAGTGAATGGAGAGAGGGGGGTGAGAATGAGAGAGTGAATGGAGAGAGGGGAGGATGAGAGAGTGGATAGTGAGAGAGAAAAAACATGAATAAAATTCATAGCATATTCCAGGCTTTTGTAGCAATATCATGTGAAATAACTGAAAGCACAATTTCCATAAAGCGATATCAGGAATGATTGTGAATGCTGAGAGGCGCCATCCAGTTTAGACTCAGTAACAGCCTCTGATAAGAAGAAAAGTCTATTTTTATAACCAAAACAATGTATTTGCCATAAGATTAATGTGAAATGTGTTTGCTGATCAACAAAGCCAGTGAAAGGACTAAACTGTTCTCCATACTACAGAGACACTCCTTTATATATAATACAGGTTCAATACACTGTATGCTTAATGTATACTGGAAAGAATGCAAGCTTGAAAGCAGCAGAGGGAAGTAAACACAGGGTATGAGAAACCAGACCGGGACGATAAGCCGTATTCTGATACTGATACAGCTGAATCAGTGTCAAAATGTTCTGTGCATTGACGACATGGGGGGTAAAGGGTTAGGGTTAGGCTGTGGGACATGGAGGGTTAAGGCTAGGCTAATAGAAGAGAGAAGGTTAGGCTGTGGGACATGGAGGGTTTAGGGTTAGGGTTAGGCTGTGGGACATGGAGGTTTAAGTTTAAGGTTAGGGTTTGGTTTAGGCTGCTGGACATAGAGTGTTAAGGTTAGGGTTAGGCTGTGTTAAAAGGAGGATTAAGGTTAGGGTTAGGCTTAGACAGCGGGACATAGAAGGTTAAGTTCAGGGTTAGGCTTTGCGAGAGTTAAGGTTAGGCTGTTGGAAGAGGGGAAGGTTAGGCTGTGGGACATGGAGGGTTAAGGTTAGGCTAATAAAATGGGAGGGTTAGGGTGAGGATTAAGGTAAGGATTAGGGTTAGGGAAAAAAGGCTGTTGTCGTCGCTGCGCTGTTAGAATACAGTCTGCCGGACACTGACACATCGTACCAGCAACAACACCCCGTATCACCCATAGCCGGGACTCACGATCTTGACCATTGCTGACAGTCATTTTCAAATAAAGTGATCTTTCCGCCAGACCGGATCAAGAGTACAACAGAAATTCTTGACGAACTGGTCCTTCTTTACAATTTTAAGATTTCTCCTGAACTCAAAATACTTCTATGGGGGTCCTATTGTGATCCACAAACGTACAATAAAATTGTTGTCTCTTCAATAGTGTCTGCAGCAATGGATTACAAGGGTTCCTCAAAACTTTGGGGCCCATCACAGCTGTTCCTCTTCTCCCCCCAAACTACAAGAACCCCCATTTAATTTAACAATTTAAAAGAAATATATCCATTATCACCACTAGGGACAGACAAGTGCTGCCACAAGACTCAAGACAATGAAGCCTTCCAAGGTGTTTAGATGGTTTGTTCCTGGAAAGCCTGACAATGTTGTATAAATGTGCATGTCATTTCTTTAACAGTTGTATAGTCATAAAAGACCGGATCCCGGGTTTAAAAATAAGATTAAACAGGTGGAAAGTTACACCTGGGCAAAACCATGTTAATTAGCAGGGGAGGCAAATTGCATCTATTGCAAACAGTATTAGAATTTGGAGCTGCTGTTTCCCAGCCCAAGACTAAATAACAGTGTTAAAGTAACGCTGGTCAGTGTCTGTGTAATAATATAATAATAATATAATAGTATTAGAGATGAGAGGTGATAAATAACAGTGTGATAGTAACGCAAAGTAACGCTGGTCAGTATCTATGTGCAATAAGCAAAAGCAAAGTATTCACGCTGCATGCAAAACATAAAGTTAACTTGACCCCTTCCTGAAATTCAACATGGTTTTGCCCTGGCAGGGTCGTCGGCAGAAAATGCGGGGCCCAGGACACAGCTGCAGGGCCCTGTCCCCTATGTGACGTCATTGATGGGGGCGACACGGATCCAGCTTTAACAGCAGGCCGAGGTGCAGGGAAATTCTTCCCTGCGCATTGGCCTTCTACTCGACGGGCCCCCATTAGCCCAGGGCCCAGGACAATAGTCCCACCTGTTGTCCCCCATGGAAGCCCTGTGCCCAGGTGTAACTTTCCGCCTGTTTTCCACTACTTTTAACTCTGGATCCGGTCCAGGGGGCATCAAACACAATGCATAATAAGAAGGAATCCTGTGTTTTTGTTCTCATTCACCATATGATCTTAATATATTACTTAACTTCATTGATGAAAATCTGTGGATTATGGTGTCTGTACACATAAAAAATGATTATTGTCTTTAATATCACTGCAACAGATCCTAAGATCTGATAGCAAATCCACCCAGCCGTGCGAGTGCTTGGGACCCTACCATAATATTTCTGATCCGTCCATAAGCGTGTCTATAATGAGTGCAGGTGGCCCTGTTGCATTCATCCTGCACCCAGGGTTGGGAGGGGAAGGGGGGCCATTCGGCATCTATTTCTTCCCTCTAAGATCTTCCGGAGGGAAGAAATAGATGCCGAATGAACTCCCTTCCCCTGCGGTGCGACTGTCCCTATTCGTGGGCTGAAAAAGGGGCGGGGCTTACACCGAAGTCAGGGACACTCCTGCCTCAGGTAAGCGGGGGGGCATGTACAAATCCTGCACAAGGGCCCCCTCACTTCTTAAAATGCCCCTGGATTCGTCCTACTTAAAATGGCGACGGATTGGGAGAGAGGATCTCTGTGAGGAAACGGGTCCCGGACATATTACTTTTTTTATCCCTGTCATGCTTGATCATGTATTATCCCATCCTTACCTGTGACCTCAGGGAATGTATAGACTGTGTGTGTTATACTTATACCTATACTTTATAATGTGTGATGTGTTATAGGATGCACAATCTGAATGTGTACATGGCCTATCATATGCAATTTTGGATCTGGCTAATATACACGGCCAGTAAATTGGTTGAGCATTGACCAAATATGGCCGTTTGCTATTAGAATCCTGTTGTTGTTGCTAATTGTCAACCTTACATCACAGCGGAAAGTTTTAGCACTTGTTTAAAGAAATGTTTGCAAGAGAAGACAACCATCTGTCACTCAGTAAGCCAACCGTAACATAACATAACTAGTGACATCATTCATATAAATGTCAGCATTGTTTTTGTATACCTATATTAATTTTAATAGTTATATTATTACCTATAATAAACCTGCCATCCTCAGGCTGTATGGTGACAGAGTACTGGGTGCCCCTCTATTCAAAAGGACCACACTGGGGTGACACAACTGCCCGCTAGGGTGCGGAGTCTAACAGGAGCCTAGATTTCACAAAAGCTTCTGATGGTGAGGATGTACTTTGCTGCAGGCAATCAGCAGGTCGCAAACCCTGGTGGCAGCCCCAGAATGCTGGTGGAGTCTATGTTATGCAGTAAATGTAATGCACTAGCAGCCCAGCACAGAGAAGTGAAGTAATGTAAAACCAGAAACAAAACTCTAGAGCGGGAGCTCCGTCCGCTGTAGCAGTGGAGTTTCTATGGCAGGGTAATTTGTTATGTTGGACAGATGGTAGAATACTTAGAGTTAGATCATCTAAAACTTCAGATATATTTAATGGTGAAGGTGAAGTCTGTAGCACCCTGACTTTATAATAAGAGGAAGAGACCGGGTGACCATACCAGGGTGCAGGGTGTGCAGTGCACATGGGCCCCTCAGAATAGTTGGCCCTGTGGCATTCATCCTGCACCCAGGGTTGACAGGGGAAGGGGGGCCATTCGGCATCTATTTCTTCCCTCTAAGATCTTCCGGAGGGAAGAAATAGATGCCAAATGAGCCCCCCTTCCTCTGCGGTGGGACTGTCCCTATTCACGGTATACAGTGCAGTCAGGCCTGCCCCTTTTGAGGTCTGCGAATCGGGACAGTCCTGTCTCAGGTAAGGGGGGAGGGGCATGTACAAATCCTGCACAAGGGCCCCCTCACGTCTTAAAACGCCCCTGGTTAAGTTTATTGCAATGTCAGATACATGTAAATAAGTATTTGACAGGTGTCCCGTTAACGACCCTGTAGGATAGAGGGAAGTCAATACGTTAAACCAGTCGGCCATTTAATGCTAATGGTTTAACTGATGACTTTGACAAAATTTGTCATTGCATATCACACCCTTTATCACAGCACAGTCAGGGGATTATGTGTCACAGCACCTCTGTTTAGTTGTGATAAAATAGTGGACCATGGGCTGGACCCAGACTTAAGTAAGTGCTTGAAATGAGTTACTCCTTGGCTAAACCATGTTGCAAACAGTATTAGAGCTGAGAGGTGATGTTTCCTATCCCAAGTCTAAATAACAGTGTGATAGTAACGCTGGTCAGTATCTGTGTGCAGTAAGCAATTCAAAGATATATCCCTGCATGCAAAGAATACACACACACACACACACACACACACACACACACAATGTATTTACATAATCTGAATGTGTACATGGCCTATCATATGCAATTTTGGATCTGGCTAATATACATGGCCAGTAAATGGGTTGAGCATTGACCAAATATGGTCGTTTGCTATTAGAATCCTGTTGTTGTTGCTGTTGTCAACATTACATCACAGCGGAAAGTTTTTAGCACTTCTTTAAAGAAATCAGTGTTTGCAAGAGACGGCAGTCATCTGTCACTCAGTAAGCCAACCGTAACATAACTAGTGACATCATTTATTTAAATGTCAGCATTGTTTTTGTATACCTATAATAAACCTGCCATGCTTAGGCTGTATGGTGACAGAATACTGGGTTCCCCTCTATTCAAAGGGACCACACTGGGGTTACACAACTGCCCACTAGGGTGCGGAGTCTAACAGGAGCCTAGGTTTCACTGAAGCTTCTGATGGTGAGGATGTACTTTGCTGCATGCACCAAGCAGGTCGCGAACCCTGGTGGCAGCCCCAGAATGCTGATGGAGTCTATGTTATGCAGTAAATATAATGCACTAGCAGCCCAGCACAGAGAAGTGAAGTAATGTAAAACCAGAAACAAAACTCTAGAGCGGGAGCTCCGTCCGCTGTAGCAGTAGAGTTTCTATGGCAGGGGAATTTGTTATGTTTGAGAGATGGTAGAATACTTATGATCATCTAAAACTTCAGATAATTAATGGTGAAGGTGGATTCTGTAGCACCCTGACTTTATAATAAGAGGAAGAGTCCGGGTGACCATCCCAGGGCTGCCATGACTGGAGTGGACTTTTCTTCAGGAGAGTTGCGCTGTCCTCCTCCCTCCTGTCCTAGCCCTTCATCCATTCTTGCTCCACTCTCTGCTGTCCACTTTTTGTTCACTCTGCTCTGTCTTCTACTGTGTCCATGGGCCTGATCCAGAGCTACGCTGGGCCGCTGTCCGTTAGTACGGCCAGCGTAGCTCTGATACTCTCCCCCGACACTCCCACTGTGGCTGGCGTAATTACAGACTGTTACGCCAGCTGCAGGCTACCCTAACTTCAGCCGACCTAACAGTCTGTAATTATGCCGGCCACAGGATTGTAAGGCCCTATCCCAGCCCTCCCTCCCTAATTTCCCTCCTTCCCCTGCCTACCTTCCGTAACTACAGCATATTTACGGAGCAGCCTGCCCCTTACTCCATAACTACAGTTATGGATGGCAGATCCAGGGCATACAGATTAATGGATTACGCCGGGCAACATCTGCCCAGTGCAAGCGCAGATCACCAGTAATGCTGATCTTTCGCATACGGCCGCTGTAACTACAGCGGCGGTCGTAGCTCTAGATTAGGCCCTTTCTGTACAATGCTGACTGCTGCTGGAGCAAATTAGTCTTTACTTTTTTTGTGAGATGTTTAGAATTAGTGTTGAGGTTACAGTAAGGGCTAGGGTTATGGTTCGGGTTAGAATTGGTGTTGAGGTTACAGTAAGGGCTAGGGTTATGGTTTGGGTTAGAATTAGTGTTGAGGTTACAGTAAGGGCTAGGGTTATGGTTTGGGTTAGAATTAGTGTTGAGGTTACAGTAAGGGCTAGGGTTATGGTTTGGGTTAGAATTAGTGTTGAGGTTAGAGTAAGGGCTAGGGTTATGGTTTGGGTTAGAATTGGTGTTGAGGTTAGAGTAAGGGCTAGGGTTATGGTTAGAATTAGTGTTGAGGTTAGAGTTAGGGCTAGGGTTATGGTTTGGGTTAGAATTTGTGTTGAGGTTACAGTAAGGGCTAGGGTTATGGTTTGGGTTAGAATTAGTGTTATAGTTAAGGTTAGGATTAGGTTTGAAGTTAGGAATTGGGTTAAGTTCATAGGCATATGACAGATACATGTAAATAAGTATTTGACAGATGTCCCGTTAACGACCCTGTAGGATAGAGGAAAGTCAATACGTTAAACCAGTCGGCCATTTAATGCTAATGGTTTAACTGATGACTTTGCGACATTTGTCATTGCATATCACACCCTTTATCACAGCACAGTTAGGGGATTATGTGTCACAGCAACTCTGTTTAGTTGTGATAAAATAGTGGACCATGAGCTGGACCCAGACTTAAGTAAGTGCTTGAAATTAGTTACTCCTGGGCTAAACCATGTTGCAAACAGTATTAGAGCTGAGAGGTGATGTTTCCTATCCCAAGTCTAAATAACAGTGTGATAGTAACGCTGGTCAGTATCTGTGTGCAGTAAGCAATTCAAAGATATATCCCTGCATGCAAAGAATACAATTAACTTGACTCCCCCTGAAATCAACATGGTTTAGCCCAGGAGTAACTCATTTCAATCCAGCCCTATGTTACCAGAGGGAAGCATTAAATGGACTAGGGGGCACTACCATACCCTCCAACATTTTTTTATGGAAAATTTTAATCAGTTTCAGCTCTCATTTGCATGTATGATCCCATTTTTCACCTTATCATATGACTTAGGAACTCACAGGAGAGGGTCTTGTCAGTATAGTATCACAAGAGAGGGTCTTGTCAGTATAGTATCACAGGAGAGGGTCCTGGTAAGGGCTAGGGTTATGGTTTGGGTTAGAATTGGTGTTGAGGTTAGAGTAAGGGCTAGGGTTATGGTTTGGGTTAGAATTGGTGTTGAGGTTAGAGTAAGGGCTAGGGTTATGGTTTGGGTTAGAATTAGTGTTGAGGTTAGAGTAAGGGCTAGGTTTATGGTTTGGGTTAGAATTGGTGTTATAGTTAAGGTTAGGATTAGGTTTGAAGTTAGGAATTGGGTTAAGTTCATAGGCGTATCACCCAGGGTTGGCATGGGAAGAGAGGCCATTCAGCATCTATTTCTTCCCTCTAAGATCTTACGGAGGGAGGAAATAGATGCCAAATGAGCCCCCCTTCCCCTGCGATGGGACTGCCCCTATTCACGGTATACAGTGCAGTCAGGCCCCGCCCCTTTTGAGGTCTGCGAATCGGGACAGTCCTGTCTCAAGTAAGGGGGGAGGGGCATTTACAAATCCTGCACAAGGGCCCCCTCACGTCTTAAAACGCCCCTGTTTAAGTTTTTTGCAATGTCAGATACATGTATATAAGTATTTGACAGGTGTCCCGTTAACGACCCTGTAGGATAGAGGAAAGTCAATAGGTTAAACCAGTCGGCCATTTTATGCTAATGGTTTAACTGATGACTTTGCCACATTTGTCATTGCATATCACACCCTTTATCACAGCACAGTCAGGGGATTATGTGTCACAGCACCTCTGTTTAGTTGTGATAAAATAGTGGACCATGAGCTGGACCCAGACTTAAGTAAGTGCTTGAAATGAGTTACTCCTGAGCTAAACCATGTTGCAAACAGTATTAGAGTTGAGAGGTGATGTTTCCTTTCCCAAGTCTAAATAACAGTGTGATAGTAAAGCTGGTCAGTATCTGTGTGCAGTAACCAATTCAAAGATATATCCCTGCATGCAAAGAATACAATTAACTTGACTCCCCCTGAAATCAACATGGTTTAGCCCAGGAGTAACTAATTTCAAGCACTTATTTAAGTCTGGATCCAGCCCTATGTTACCAGAGGGAAGCATTAAATGGACTAGGGAGCACTACCATGCCCTCCAACATTTTTTTATTGAAAATTTTAATCAGTCTCAGCTCTCATTTGCATGTATGATCCCATTTTTCACCTTATCATATGACTTAGGAACTCACAGGAGAGGGTCTTGTCACTATAGTATCACAGGAGAGGGTCTGTCACTATAGTATCACAGGAGAGGGTCCTGTCACTATAGTATCACAGTAGAGGGTCCTGACACTATAGTATCACAGGAGAGGGTCCTGTCACTATAGTATCACAGGAGAGGGTCCTGTCACTATAGTGTCACAGGAGAGGGTGCTGTCACTATGATGTCACAGGAGAGGGTCTTGTCACTGTAGCAGAGCTGTAGTAGTCTGTCCCCGCATCTCTGCTATAGTAATCAGATTCTGCAGGACTGGTAGGTGAGTACAGGGAGCAGGGAACAGGAGCCCTTTTAGCCGGTACTGACCTTTTAAAAAGGGTAGTGTTCCTGCTAAATAGGTACAGTTGGAGGGTATTCACTACCATGGGGGCACATAATAAACTAGAAAGAATAGCATAAAGTAGCTAAAGAACTGGGGGATTTACACAAACACTGAAAGTAAAGTACTTTAGAGTTATGCTCAGAAACCCCCCCTCTTAACCTGAATGCTGAATGCACTGTTTAAATCGCCTCCTTCATCTTTAGGGAGTTCTTGTTATTGAATCACCTCACATCGATCAAAAAATACACACAGTATGTGTATAAATCATATAAAATAGCATTTAATACAGTACATTTAATCATTTTCAAAGATGCTGTAATGACCATCAAAACTTGCACAATAAATATAATTTATAGAAAACATATTTAGGACATCCTACAAGCCACACCCTGATTGGTTATGGTGTTGCCAGCAATACCAGTGTAAACCATCAGAGGCATATTTATAAAAAAAAGTTCATATAAACTAGATAACATATAAAGCCTGGCAAACCAGGGGAACTCCAGGTGTTGTGAAACTAGGAGTCCCAGCATAACATACCTTACAAAGCATGCTGGGACTCGTAGTTTCACAACACCTGGGGCCAGATTTACTAAGCTGCGGGTTTGGAAAAGGGAAGATGTTGCCCATAGCAACCAATCAGATTCTAGCTCAGGGATGGCGACTTTTAAAGGCTTCCCTCTGGGAGATCCCGGAGGGAAGCTATAGATGCATGCCGGGGACGGGGTTTAACGGCACAATTTATGCAAATTGCATCATTAAGCCCCGCTCATGACTATTAATTACCCCTTTCAGGGTTTCATAGGGATGGGGTTGAGGCTTGATGATGCAATTTGCGTCATCAAGTCCCTCCCTGTCCCTAGCAACACTAGTAAACCAGTGTTGCCAGGCAAGGGGGCAGGTCTTAAGGTCGTGGTTTCATGGAAAACACGAGCCTCGAGTCCCTTTGTGGGAGATACCGGGACAATTTTGGGAGTCTCCCGGACTTACCGGGAGAGTCGGAAACTATGTTCTACACAGGAGAGGGTCCTGTCACTATAGTATCACAGGAGAGGGTCCTGTCACTATAGTATCACAGGAGAGGGTCCTGTCACTATAGTATCACAGGAGAGGGTCCTGTCACTATAGTGTCACAGGAGAGGGTGCTGTCACTATGATGTCACAGGAGAGGGTCTTGTCACTGTAGCAGAGCTGTAGTAGTCTGTCCCCGCATCTCTGCTATAGTAATCAGATTCTGCAGGACTGGTAGGTGAGTACAGGGAGCAGGGAACAGGAGCCCTTTTAGCCGGTACTGACCTTTTAAAAAGGGTAGTGTTCCTGCTAAATAGGTACAGTTGGAGGGTATTCACTACCATGGGGGCACATAATAAACTGGAAAGAATAGCATAAAGTAGCTAAAGAACTGGGAGAATTACACAAACACTGAAAGTAAAAGCACTTTAGAGTTATGCTCAGAACCCCCCTCCCCCCCCTCTTAACCTGAATGCTGAATGCACTGTTTAAAGCGCCTCCCTCATCTTTAGGGAGTTCTTGTTAGTGAATCACCTCACATCAATCAAAAAATACACACAGTCTATGTATAAATCATATAAAATAGCATTTAATACAGTACATTTAATCATTTTCAAAGATGCTGTAATGACCATCAAAACTTGCACAATAAATATAATTTATAGAAAACATATTTAGGACATCCTACAAGCCACACCCTGATTGGTTATGGTGTTGCCAGCAATACCAGTGTAAACCATCAGAGGCATATTTATAAAAAAAAGTTCATATAAACTAGATAACATATAAAGCCTGGCAAACCAGGGGAACTCCAGGTGTTGTGAAACTAGGAGTCCCAGCATAACATACCTTACAAAGCATGCTGGGACTCGTAGTTTCACAACACCTGGGGCCAGATTTACTAAGCTGCGGGTTTGGAAAAGGGAAGATGTTGCCCATAGCAACCAATCAGATTCTAGCTCAGGGATGGCGACTTTTAAAGGCTTCCCTCTGGGAGATCCTGGAGGGAAGCTATAGATGCATGCCGGGGACGGGGCTTAGCGGCTCGATTTATGCAAATTGAATAATTAAACCCCGCCCATGACTATCAATTACCCCTTTCGGGGTTTCATAGGGATGGGGGTGAGGCTTGATGACGCAATTTGCGTCATCAAGTCCCTCCCTGTCCCTAGCAACACAAGTTAACCAGTGTTGCCAGGCAAGGGGGCAGGTCTTGAGGCCGTGGTTTCATGGAAAACACGAGCCTCAAGTCCCTTTGTGGGAGATACCGGTAGAATTTTGGGAGTCTCCCAGACTTACCGGGAGAGTCGGAAACTATGTTCTAGCTGACATTCTTTATTATGTAATAGGAAAGTAATAGCTAGAATTTGATTGGTTGCTATGGGCAACATCTCCACGTTTCCAAACCCACAGCTTAGTAAATCTGGCTCCTGGAGAGCCACAGGTTGCAATAAATGATACATAACATATTGTTGACAGTGATCATAGGAATACACCTTCACACTGTGATTTCCCATCACCCCCTCATTCTATGGAACAAGACATGAGGCTCCTAGAAAATTCATACTTTTCAATATTGCATTTTCCCATCATGGAACATCGCTCAAGCTGAAAAGTTTTCATTGACTAAAAAAGGTTACCAGTCCATGAACCCTGCTACCTTATTACAGTAAACACTGTTACATATAAATGGCAGGCGTTCCTAGGATTCTGGGTCGTCCTCATGGGTAGACATTGGTTACATTGTAACTTGCGTGTTCTCTGGGTTTTTGCCTGCAGAAAACAATCTGCAAAAAAAAGAAAGAGCAATCGAGTGAGATGTTGTTTCCTGGTTTCCCAGCTCTTTGTTACACGATCTGTTTGTGTCAAACCCACATGGATCCTTTATTTCACATCCTTTCAATGTTGCAAAGCTACACAGGTTCCAGTTAATTCCAACATGCAATTTAATGGGGATGAAGGTCCGGATTCACAGTTACGTAGTTTTCTTCTTAGGTACGTTGTTTAAAGAATTGAGCTACTACGTAAGCGCAGTAGATAGCCTAAATAAGCTGTGTAGTAGCTCAATTCTTGAAACAAAGTACATAAGACGAAAACTTTGCAACTGTGAATCAGGACCAAATTTGCCATTGGCGCAACCCTGTTTTCAACGTTACTACAGCCACCAGTTTATTCTTGGCGGTGTCAGTGGCTTTTAAATAAAGAGTATTTTTAATTCACAATGGCTACAATGCCAAATGTTTTTCATTCAACAAGGAAATCGTTCCTGTTTAGGGTTAGGCTGTGGAGAATGGAGGGTTAAGGTCAGGCCATGGGACAAGGACGGTTAGGGTTAAGTTATGGAGAGGGGATGGGAGGGTTAAGGTTAGGCTACAGGACAAGGATGGTTGGGGTTAGGGTTAGGGGAGGATTAATGCTAGTGGGACAGGGATGGTTATTGTCAGGCTGTGGAGAAGGCAGGGTTAAGGTTAGGGTAGTGTTAAGGTTAAGCTGCAGGACGAGGTTGGTTAGGGCCAGGGGAGGGTTAAGGTTAGGCAGTGGGACAGGGATGAGTAGGCTTGGCTGCAGTGAAGGAAGAGTTAAGGTTGTGTTGTAGGACAGGGAAGATTAGGCTGCGAGACGAGGATGGTTAGGTTGAGGGAATGTTAAGGTTAGGATGTAGCATGAGGAGGGTTCCTGCAGCCTTACCTTAACCGTCCCAACTCCGCAGCCTGACACTAACCATCCCTGTTCCACAGCATAACCCTAACCAGAACGGGTACCTTGTTAAAATAAGAACATTGGGGCAGATCCAGATCAACGTTTTTACGCCTGGCGGAGACGTAAAAACTTTTTTTGTATGCACTGAGCATGCGCACGGTAGATGTTACACTACGTAACGCAACGTAACTCTGAGCGTAAGGGCCTCTCACATAACAGTAGCGTAACAACGTTCGAGGGGGCGTGACTATATTACGATAGCCATTAGTATGATGCATTTACGCAATGTAGGCGGGGGATTGCATTTACATCGTACAGTATGGGCGTGCTTAGTGGCGTATCTACAGGCTATACGTACGTGTGCGGACGTGAGTGGTTATGCTGCCAAAAGTTAAGGTAGGGTTTGGAAAGCATGAAGCGGCCAAAGTACAAACATGCAGGGGGAGTGCCTGGGGGAGTGTATAGAAGGTATATGCAGGAGGAGTGCCTGGGGGAGTGTATAGAAGGTACATGCAGGGGGATTTGTAGAACCTGTAATGTTCTTAGTGGATGTTGAAGACGTTGCTGTTTTGATTGAGGTTGGTTTGCTAGTGGTAATAGAATTTGTAGAACCTGTAATGTTCTTAGTGGATGTTGAAGACGTTGCTGTTTTGATTGAGGTTGGTTTGCTAGTGGTAATAGAATTTGTAGAACCTGTAATGTTCTTAGTGGATGTTGAAGACGTTGCTGTTTTGATTGAGGTTGGTTTGCTAGTGGTAATAGAATTTGTAGAACCTGTAATGTTCTTAGTGGATGTTGAAGACGTTGCTGTTTTGATTGAGGTTGGTTTGCTAGTGGTAATAGAATTTGTAGAACCTGTAATGTTCTTAGTGGATGTTGAAGACGTTGCTGTTTTGATTGAGGTTGGTTTGCTAGTGGTAATAGAATTTGTAGAACCTGTAATGTTCTTAGTGGATGTTGAAGACGTTGCTGTTTTGATTGAGGTTGGTTTGCTAGTGGTAATAGAATTTGTAGAACCTGTAATGTTCTTAGTGGATGTTGAAGACGTTGCTGTTTTGATTGAGGTTGGTTTGCTAGTGGTAATAGAATTTGTAGAACCTGTAATGTTCTTAGTGGATGTTGAAGACGTTGCTGTTTTGATTGAGGTTGGTTTGCTAGTGGTAATAGAATTTGTAGAACCTGTAATGTTCTTAGTGGATGTTGAAGACGTTGCTGTTTTGATTGAGGTTGGTTTGCTAGTGGTAATAGAATTTGTAGAACCTGTAATGTTCTTAGTGGATGTTGAAGACGTTGCTGTTTTGATTGAGGTTGGTTTGCTAGTGGTAATAGAATTTGTAGAACCTGTAATGTTCTTAGTGGATGTTGAAGACGTTGCTGTTTTGATTGAGGTTGGTTTGCTAGTGGTAATAGAATTTGTAGAACCTGTAATGTTCTTAGTGGATGTTGAAGACGTTGCTGTTTTGATTGAGGTTGGTTTGCTAGTGGTAATAGAATTTGTAGAACCTGTAATGTTCTTAGTGGATGTTGAAGACGTTGCTGTTTTGATTGAGGTTGGTTTGCTAGTGGTAATAGAATTTGTAGAACCTGTAATGTTCTTAGTGGATGTTGAAGACGTTGCTGTTTTGATTGAGGTTGGTTTGCTAGTGGTAATAGAATTTGTAGAACCTGTAATGTTCTTAGTGGATGTTGAAGACGTTGCTGTTTTGATTGAGGTTGGTTTGCTAGTGGTAATAGAATTTGTAGAACCTGTAATGTTCTTAGTGGATGTTGAAGACGTTGCTGTTTTGATTGAGGTTGGTTTGCTAGTGGTAATAGAATTTGTAGAACCTGTAATGTTCTTAGTGGATGTTGAAGACGTTGCTGTTTTGATTGAGGTTGGTTTGCTAGTGGTAATAGAATTTGTAGAACCTGTAATGTTCTTAGTGGATGTTGAAGACGTTGCTGTTTTGATTGAGGTTGGTTTGCTAGTGGTAATAGAATTTGTAGAACCTGTAATGTTCTTAGTGGATGTTGAAGACGTTGCTGTTTTGATTGAGGTTGGTTTGCTAGTGGTAATAGAATTTGTAGAACCTGTAATGTTCTTAGTGGATGTTGAAGACGTTGCTGTTTTGATTGAGGTTGGTTTGCTAGTGGTAATAGAATTTGTAGAACCTGTAATGTTCTTAGTGGATGTTGAAGACGTTGCTGTTTTGATTGAGGTTGGTTTGCTAGTGGTAATAGAATTTGTAGAACCTGTAATGTTCTTAGTGGATGTTGAAGACGTTGCTGTTTTGATTGAGGTTGGTTTGCTAGTGGTAATAGAATTTGTAGAACCTGTAATGTTCTTAGTGGATGTTGAAGACGTTGCTGTTTTGATTGAGGTTGGTTTGCTAGTGGTAATAGAATTTGTAGAACCTGTAATGTTCTTAGTGGATGTTGAAGACGTTGCTGTTTTGATTGAGGTTGGTTTGCTAGTGGTAATAGAATTTGTAGAACCTGTAATGTTCTTAGTGGATGTTGAAGACGTTGCTGTTTTGATTGAGGTTGGTTTGCTAGTGGTAATAGAATTTGTAGAACCTGTAATGTTCTTAGTGGATGTTGAAGACGTTGCTGTTTTGATTGAGGTTGGTTTGCTAGTGGTAATAGAATTTGTAGAACCTGTAATGTTCTTAGTGGATGTTGAAGACGTTGCTGTTTTGATTGAGGTTGGTTTGCTAGTGGTAATAGAATTTGTAGAACCTGTAATGTTCTTAGTGGATGTTGAAGACGTTGCTGTTTTGATTGAGGTTGGTTTGCTAGTGGTAATAGAATTTGTAGAACCTGTAATGTTCTTAGTGGATGTTGAAGACGTTGCTGTTTTGATTGAGGTTGGTTTGCTAGTGGTAATAGAATTTGTAGAACCTGTAATGTTCTTAGTGGATGTTGAAGACGTTGCTGTTTTGATTGAGGTTGGTTTGCTAGTGGTAATAGAATTTGTAGAACCTGTAATGTTCTTAGTGGATGTTGAAGACGTTGCTGTTTTGATTGAGGTTGGTTTGCTAGTGGTAATAGAATTTGTAGAACCTGTAATGTTCTTAGTGGATGTTGAAGACGTTGCTGTTTTGATTGAGGTTGGTTTGCTAGTGGTAATAGAATTTGTAGAACCTGTAATGTTCTTAGTGGATGTTGAAGACGTTGCTGTTTTGATTGAGGTTGGTTTGCTAGTGGTAATAGAATTTGTAGAACCTGTAATGTTCTTAGTGGATGTTGAAGACGTTGCTGTTTTGATTGAGGTTGGTTTGCTAGTGGTAATAGAATTTGTAGAACCTGTAATGTTCTTAGTGGATGTTGAAGACGTTGCTGTTTTGATTGAGGTTGGTTTGCTAGTGGTAATAGAATTTGTAGAACCTGTAATGTTCTTAGTGGATGTTGAAGACGTTGCTGTTTTGATTGAGGTTGGTTTGCTAGTGGTAATAGAATTTGTAGAACCTGTAATGTTCTTAGTGGATGTTGAAGACGTTGCTGTTTTGATTGAGGTTGGTTTGCTAGTGGTAATAGAATTTGTAGAACCTGTAATGTTCTTAGTGGATGTTGAAGACGTTGCTGTTTTGATTGAGGTTGGTTTGCTAGTGGTAATAGAATTTGTAGAACCTGTAATGTTCTTAGTGGATGTTGAAGACGTTGCTGTTTTGATTGAGGTTGGTTTGCTAGTGGTAATAGAATTTGTAGAACCTGTAATGTTCTTAGTGGATGTTGAAGACGTTGCTGTTTTGATTGAGGTTGGTTTGCTAGTGGTAATAGAATTTGTAGAACCTGTAATGGTCTTAGTGGATGTTGAAGACGTTGCTTTTTTGATTGAGGTTGGTTTGCTAGTGGTAATAGAATTTGTAGAACCTGTAATGTTCTTAGTGGATGTTGAAGACGTTGCTGTTTTGATTGAGGTTGGTTTGCTAGTGGTAATAGAATTTGTAGAGTCTGTAATGTTCTTAGTGGACGTTTTACTGGTTGCAGTGGTAGAAGAGGTCACTGGTTTGCTTGAGGTAGTGGCTGTTATGGCTGAGGTTGGTTTTCTAGTGGTTGATGATGAATTAACATGACTAGTAACAGCTGATTGACTTGTTTCTTTAGTGACAGTATGTGACACAATTGCTGTTTTTGTACTAGTTGCAGTAGTACTTGTTAGCTTACTGGTGATCACTGAGTGACCACTGGAGGATGTCAATGTGTGACTGGAGGATGGTTGGCTACTTGTTTTATTGGTTAAGTTACTTTGTGGTGTAATCACAGGATTTAAAGGCGTTGTGTTTGTGGTAGAGAGATGGCTACCAGTCAATGTGGTGATTGTATGAAATGATGAGGTTTGACTTCTACTTTTAGAGGTAGTGTCTGCTACACCAGTACTAGATGTTAGAATGTCCTTTGAAGTTTGTTTCTGGCTGCTTGCTCCAGTAGTTGCTGTCGTTATGGTAGTTTTAGTTAGAGTTGATTTAGGAGTGGTCTCGGTTGTGGATGAAAGCACAGTGTGACTGGTAGACCTGGTACTAGTTGCAGTACTTGATGTAGTTCCAGTATCACTGGTAGACTTTGGTATGGCAGTTGTTGAAGGTGAGCTCAATGTATTACTCACCTTGGCTATTATTTCTTTTAAGGCTTGAGACATTGTATTAATTATATTTTGCAATTCCTCAATTAAGCTGGACGTGCTCTGGGCTTGAACACACGGCACTGTTGAAACAAGCAAAATAAATTATTTTGATATATAGTTGGCATATGCAGTTAATATAAATTATTTTTTATTTATGCAGTATTAATATTATGTATTTTTATGGTATATGCACCGGATCCAGACCCCTGCACGCTTTCCATACGTGCGTCAATGTCTGTCAGTGTTTACAAGAGAGGGGAGTGAACCCCCGTCACTTCCCTCTATCGTGCGGATGTTTGTGTGACTTGCGCTGCCATAGGTATGCCTTAAGTCACACGAGCGGAGTTCGTCCGACCGCTGATCCACTCATAAATACCAAAACCCACATCTACCATACTGTATGATTTAAATGCCTCCCTCTGCCTACAAAGCGTATTTCCGGGTGTCATATGAAAGACACGCCCTTTCGTTCACATTTACACTGAAGTTACGTACGATCAGATTTACGTTGCGTAACATCGGCCGCACGCTTGCGCAGTACATACACATTGGCGATTTCACGACAGTGGCTAGCGTAAAAACGCAAGCGTACGTAGCTCAGGATATGGCCTTTTGTTCGCAGCCTAACCCTAAGACTCCCCTCCCCGCAGCTTAACCCTAAAACTCTCCATAGAGTCCTACTCACCTGTCCGGTCGGTTTGGCTGATCTGCGGCGGCGTTTCCGAATCTATGAATGGGTAAGTATGCCGACTGCCATACTTATCCATTCATAAAGAAAAAAAAAATCTAAATAGCGCTATTTTCGAAATAGAGACAGACGAAAATGAGCTGTCGTCTGTCTCTATTTCGGAAAAAGCTGCCTTGCGACGGCATCCCGCATTAATGTTACACATCGTGACGTACAGCAGGAACACATCAAAGATGGCAATAAAGTGAAACAGCTAACTAAGGTGGGGAAGATTTCTGTCAGGTGAGTAATGCTCTCTCACTCATACATAGGCTGCAGTGTTTGAACTCTTAGGTAGCTGAATAGATAAGTGAATGGCGGAAAGATAAGTTGGACAATGCTGTTGTCAACACAATAAAAAAACAGTTGTTGCTATGGATATACAAAGGAAATGAGTATCACAACTATATGTAGTGGTTCTTGTCATTGCTGGATGAAAAGAAGAATTCTAATGATATGTAGTTCGTTCTGTTAACCCAACAAGAAGACTTTCTCTCCTATTTAATACAAGCTTGAGGTCAAGTTACCATTAAAGAAAAAATAGGAGCAAATTTGAACCTTGGAAAATCTAAGTTGCACTGGAAAAAATAAAATTCTAATGTTCAGACTGATTTAGAGAACTTGGGCCCATATTCAGAGTACCAGACGTATAATATATAGCGATTTTTACTACTGCGCATGCGTATTAATTTTTTAATGTAATCGATGTATCTTTTCTTACGTAGATTGCGTAAATGCGGTCTTCTTACATAGATTGCATTTACGCAATCTACGTAAGAAAAAGAAACATAGATTACGTTAAAAAATTACTACGCATGCGCAGTACTAAAAATCGCTAAACACTGGACGTATCTGAATACGGGCCCTGATCCTAATCTAATAATGTTACCCGAATGTGCATGCCAGATGATCCACAACGGAACTCCTATCGGACGGAACTTATTTTCCTACTATAGGAGCTCTGTGCGGTGGAGTGTTACCTGACACATGAGGCATGCCTAATTCGGGGATCAGGGATGGGCATGCAGATGAAAATAAGTGGTGACTGTAGGAAGATCCTCATGGATCTACTTTCGGATGGATGTAGATCCGTGCAGAGATTTTAAGGCAGGGTTCTGGAGAGGCGGAGGGAGTCCCCGCCTCGAAATGCTGCTTTTAAAAGTAGAGACAGACGAAAACTGATTTTCAGCTGTCTCTATTTTGAAAGGGCCGCCTTTTTCAAATTTTTCTTTTAGAATGGGTAAGTATGCTGATCGGTATACTTACCCATTCATTATTCGCAAGGGTCCTACGAAAATAAATGGGTGAGTATGCCGATCGCCACATTCACCCATTCATAAAAAATAAATAAAAAATGGCTGCCATTCAAAATAGAGACAGCCGAAAAGGAACTTTTGACTGTCTCTGTTTCTAAAGGCAGCCCACAACCCACCGGTGTGTGTTGTGTATATGTGTTAGGGACCTTAGTACTGTATGAAGCTCCAATAGGGAGAGGGACTGATGTGAGTGTCTAATGTTCTCTGTAAAGTGCTGCGGACAATTTGTGCTATATAAATATGCGTTAATATGCAATAACAGACAGTATTTCCATGCATACATAGCAACATAGAAGAATTTAAATGTATCACTAGCATTGTCTGAGCGCAGAACGTGTATTTAGAAAAATGTATATACCACAGAATAAACACATTATAAATATTATATTAATACCAATTATAATAAATAATATAAATTTGCTAAATTACACATTTTACACATTTTCAACATTTTACAAAATAACTGTGATAAACACCGTTTTAGTTTTCTTGAAATCATATGTTGATGCTCAGATCCTATAAATATCTAAAAATTCATACAGCTTTGTAAATTTTAGAGCGATTAATAAACGAATGTATTTTACTTACCAGTCAGTAACAGAAAGATCCAGCCGGCAATCATTCTGGCGTTTCCCCAAAACAAACAGTATTGAGTAAATATAAATTAAAATGACCCAAAAAATAGAAAAAGAATGAGACCCTTCTGTGTATCACAGCACCATTGCAACGAATTTCCCCCACATGTAAATGCCCTGTGATTTCTCTACCTGTCTCTATATATGAAGCAGGGAGTTAACCAGGTGCGTGTATGAGATTTGTGATAGCAGGTATCTCGGTGCTTGGTTAAGGTGGAGATTAATCAAAATCTCAATTTCTTGATAAGATAATGACACCTGAAATCATTGCATCCCTTCGAAACTTCAGTATCTGGT
>WWET01001520.1:120976-133149 GCA_011038615.1 Limnodynastes dumerilii | reverse complement strand
GTTCAGGATCTGCCCCTATATCTTTAATTTTCTCTCTAATTGCTAATCTTTGAGCACGTATGTACTTAGAATAGATTTATTATCTCAGAATACATTAGGTTAATGTAATGACCCAAGTTAAATGATGACAATAAACAACAGACCAGCGTAGAATTTTACGTTTTTTGGAGGGATTTTACGGTCCATCATGCCATAAGCCTGAGGTGAAGAAGTTTCACAATCAGCAAAGGAAAGGGTTCTTCACGGTAAGGGCAGTCAGGATGTGGAATTCACTGCAAGCAAAGGTCGTGATGGCAGATTCACTTGATATGTTTAAGAACGGATTAGATATATTATTGGCAGAAAAGGACATCCAGGGTTACCAGGACTGCTAATTTATATGAAGGACAGTAGTGGAGCCAGGGAGAAATAGAACGGCCATCGTCAGCAGGGATTTATTTATTTATTTATTTTTCCTGATTGCAACAGTTTGGAGGTTGCTTCATATGGATTAACTTCAAATATAAAGATAGGGATCGCAGGAGATCCAAAATAGGTTGAACTTGATGGACTGGTGTTTTTATTCAACCTCATCAACTATGTAACAGAAATACTAACAGACAGACTGGATAAACTGACAGGTGGTGGAAATCAGAGAAGTGCTACACAAAGTACAGATAATAAGCACAGAACCAGAATGAGACTGGAAATATAAATATGAGCAGATAGAAAACAACAGTACCAGCACAAGGCTGGATATAGACAGACAATACCAAAAATGAGACAAGGGCTTGCACACAACTAACAGCAGGAAAACTCACTCAAACCAGGTAACAACAATGGAGGCAAGGCAGGAGTCAAGGGCACAAAGGAGAGACACAGCAGGGAAAAGACAGGGCACTCAGAATCAGAGATTAGATCAGAATCTACAACAGGAGCACAGACAGGACCACTAGAAGCATGAAGCAAAAGCTATGACCAGCAAGGAGGCAATCAGGTGACAGCTCTTTAAGGGGAGAGCCATATCCCCATTGGCTGTTGAACAGACACAGTCAAACCTTCAGCTAGGGAATCCCAGCTGCGAGGTAATCAGCTAGGATCCCTAGCAAGAAGGAATACTGTAGGGGAAACATGGACTGGAGTACCCTGCAACAGAACAATGACAACATTACATGCTGCTGCCAAATTGCAGCATGTAACATCCCCATTGGGGTCCCAACCCAGAAGGTTTCTTTGGGTAAGTTCTTTCTGTATTTTCACCTCTTTATTTTATAAGAAACTATTTGCATGTTGTATGTCTATTTTGTTATTCTTGTAAATAATCATTGTGATTCTTATCATATTACATATCAATTAATAAGTTCATGTCCCTGTGTTCTTATAGATTGATGTGTCAGACCAGCTTGGTTATTAAATGATACATAGTGGTAACAGAAAAGATTATTTTGAGTATATGATAATTCTAATAAAGTATAATTGTGTTAGATTTATGTAAAGGAGAACCTAAGTCCTCAGGTGAGGTCAGGGTTGTGACAGCCACCGTCCTCCATTTTGTGTGCTTTTATGTGTACGTGTTATTGATATGGGGCCTGATCCAGACTTAAGATCATTTTATGTACACATGCGTCCCCAAGTTACGCACTACTAAGGTTAATGCCCTACCCAAATATGCTTTGCCCCCCCCCCCCCCCCCCCCCGGCACTCCCCTTGCATGTATGTAACTTAGCTGACTTACGTGTTCAGAACCCTGCCTCTACTTTTCCTTGCGTATCTCTGGTCGTACCTTGTCCTTGTCATACGCAAGTGCCTAATCAAGTCCATACTGTACAATTTAAATGCCTCCCTCCACCCACAATGTGTATATCTGGTTTGCGTAGGGATGTCACACCCTATTGTATGGAGTTATGTTCAAGTTACATAAGATCAGAGTTACGATTAGTAACATCTTTCGCGGTGCATTCCCACAGCCAGAATTACGCATGCCATGTGCGGAAATCGGCTATTAAGTCTGGATCAGGCCCATAGTGTAGAAGTAGATAGTCTAGGAATGTTGTTTACTGGACCTTCACAAGGGTTCATCCTAAGTATACAGTATATGTGTAGAATATAGAATATAACAAAGACCAATTAACATTCTTTAAACATGATTATTATCTAATAAGGTAAGAAGTTCCGGCTCTGCTGGTGTTGGTGTATATAGATCTGACCACAAGATCAGCTTCCCAGCCTTGTCTACAGGACTGACTGAAGAAGTGCCGCTTGACCTGTCCGGCTCGATAACAGTCGATATAGGGGCTGACGGATCCCACCGAACATTAACAAGCAATATAATACGACCTGAAGCAAAGTATTATTCATGTATTCTTTTTCACATAATTCTTCATAAATGTAAACTTTGATGAAGAATTCTGTGGTGTGTCCTTTACCTTCATATATTTAAACAACTTGGGAACATTTTGCAGCGCATAACGAATCAGATTCTATGACTCCACTGCCTAAATGTTTATAAGTGTAATGCATATTTGTATCAACAGTGTCATGCATGTATATGATTTTTTTATTCATAATATAAAAGACATTATAGGTGCAGTTCATGTATGCATGATAGCACAAAGCATTTACTATAAATACATATTTATTTATTTTTAATAGCTGCTTTTTATGGCTGTGTATACTAACACAATAAATATAATATACAATAAAAAGCATTTATGACATCATACAAGCCACCCCCTGATTGGTAATGGTGTTGCCAGCAATACCAGTTTAGACCATCAGAGGCATAGATTTAAAATGTAGCATTTAATGCATATATAATATATATAGATATAAGATTTTAATTTATTAGACAGTGCTCATAAGGATCCACCTTCACACTGATTTACTCGTCCTTTAATACAGGGCTACAATATAGCAGTTAATCGTATCCCGTTCATAATTTTCTCTTGAGACCACCTCATGACGTTCTCTCACCAAACCTTGTCCAGAGACGTATCCCATAAGATGCATGGTTTGGTGCACCAAAAACTCTATAAGTGGCTCCATATATGGATTTCCTTTGTGTCATGTGACACCTGGAGGGCCTATCACTGAATGTCAGTCACAGAAATACATCCATCACAGGATGCCAATGTAAGGTTTTAATATCCCAACATATTATTAGTCCACGAACACTGCATTCATTTGCAGAAGACATGTTGGAAGGTAATTGAGATGCACAGAATTCTGGGATGTCCTCATGGAATGGCCACATTGTAGCTTGTGCGACCTGCAAATTTTTGTATGCAGAAGGTGATCTAAAAAAACAAAACAAAGGGAATTCATTATTGAGATCTCCTCTACTTCATCTACTTCTAGAAACCTCTATCTGTCACCATTTATTACTGTAAATTTACAGACCCTCCAACATGACCCATTCCATTAGGTACAATATACTCCACGCCTGAGCCTCCAACCGTCACACTTACCAGTTGAATTTACTTAACTGCTATTTTAAAAACTATGTCTCTTCAACAAAGGAGGTTACCATAGTAACTGACAGTTGGAAACTGAGAAGCAGAGTATTTTGTACCTAATGGAATGGGTCATGTTGAAGGATATGAATTCAGCTCTATAAAACTAGTGTTCCAGTGTATCCTAACATAAAATTTAATAGGAGCATGGATGGATTTAGATGTTTCTACATATCGAAATGTCTGTCCATAATGCAGATTCATTGGGCCTAATACTGACTTAAAAGCAGATTCCATACGTTGCCTCAGGGCCGCCATCAGGGGAGACTGCCCGGACTATTGTTCAAAGCCCGGAGCTGATGGAACCTGTTGATACTTAGTTTGACTCCGTAGCAGCAGGTATCAGCGGCATCCTACTGCGGTACTTCCTGCTTAGAGCTGTACATTAGTGGGCCAAAACACTGTTAATGCAGGTGCACGGTGCCCAGCCCCCTATGTCACATCACGGGTGATGTCACATAGGGAACAGGGCACGGTGGATGTGTCCCAGACGCCAAAGTTCCTGGTGGCGGGCCTGTCTGCATTGTATGGAATTTGTTATCCTAAATTCTGCACGCAGAAAAACAGAGCACTGCCCCTGTACCCCTATGTGCCCTGGACCCTACCTTAAGGAACACTTGATCGTATGTAAAGGTTAAACAAAATCTGTACTCTACCATTTAAATGCTAAATCGCACCCATTGTGTGCGTGTTTCATACGCATATTAGGTGCTGATTTCTACATGGAACACAGCATTGGTAGGTTGCGTTCCATTGGGAAAGTATAGGTACTGTGCATGTACAGTAAGTATTCAGAGCTGACTTACAGACATTATGCACTTAAGTCAGCTAGCTTTATTCATTCAGGATCATGTTCATCAGTATCATTGTCTCTCACTGACATCTGAAGCTGTGAGTCAGAGACGCAGTCAGTAATATTGATGTCTGCATGTGTGAGCATTGATTGTTTCAGTTGTCAGTGAGAGGAAAAACAGGTCAGTGAAGAAACAGGGGAGCGGTGGGATGAGACAGGAAGATAAAAAATATTAAGTGTTTAAACGAGAGGAGAGATTTTGGTGAAGATTTGTAAAGAGGGAACAGTGGAAAGATGAGTATAGAGGGAGCAGTGGGGAGATTGGCATTGGGGAAACAAGGGGTAGAAGGGTAAATAGTGAGCATTGGCTGAAGAGCGTATAGGCTTAGGCATAGTCTATAATTATCTAATGCCAATTAATTGCATCTTTATATTGGTTCCTGTATCCTCGGCTTCTCATGGTATAGAAACCAAAACAGCTCAAACCACTTTTGAATTTACAGATGTATACCTAGCAAACGTCTTTCAGTTATCAACTGATTCTCCCTGTTATTGAACCTTTAAGTAAATATGATCACTTGTACTGTATATGGCCCTATGACCATAAAAAAGGATGTGATAACAATTCCAAACGTTGAACTTACCGAAAAAATTGTAGAAATGATTGCTATAGTACCAAGGATAGCAGCAAGAGAAATGAGAATAATGCCCCAGTCTGGAATACCTGCGGCTGTCGATGATGCTGTAAATAATTAAAGGAAACATGTTAAAAGAGACATATTGTTTGTTTCTTATATCTTATAAGCGATTAGATTTCATTAAAAAATTACCAGTGGTTAATCCGGTTGTTACATTCGCACTTGTGGCATTATTGGTCAGCACTGATGTTGATTGACTGTTAGTTCCACTGTTTTTAGTGACTGTTGAAGAGTTGATGGTGCTTGTTTGAGTAGATAGTGTGGTCGTATTACTGTTACCAATAGTCAAGGGTGTCTGTGTACTGGTTACAGTGGAGGCAGATGTCACTGTTGTGGTTAAAGTCTGATTCTGATTGACAAGAGTAGATGATGAAGCTGTGGAAGATCTTGCTGTGGTAGATGTCATTGTGTTGGTTGAGGCCTGATTATGGCTGGTAAGAGTAGATGATGAAGTTGTGGAAGTTGTTACCATAGAAGGTGTCACAGTGCTGGTTGATGTCTGATTATGGCTGGTAAGAGTATATGATGAAGCTGTGGAAGGTGTTACTGTAGAAGGTGTCACTGTGTTGGATGAGGTCTGATTATGGCTATTAAGAGTAGATGATGAGGTTGTGGAAGGTGATACTGTAGAAGATGTCACTGTGTGAGTTGAGGTCTGATTTTGACTGGTTAAAGTAGATGATGAGGTTGTGGAAGCTGTTACTGTAGAAGGTGTCACTGTGTTGGTTGTGGTCTGATTATGACTGGGTAGAGTAGATGATGAGGTTGTGGAAGGTGTTACTGTAGAAGGTGTCAATGTGTTGTTTGAGGTCTGATTATGGCTGGTAAGAGTAGATGCTGAAACTGTGGAAAGTGATACTGTAGAAGATGTCACTTTGCTGGTTAAGGTCTGATTATTACTGGTCGGAGAAGCTGATACAGTTGAGGAAGGTGTTAATGTAGAAGGTGTCACAGAGTTGGTTGAAGTCTGATTATGGCTGGTTGGAGTAGATGATAAAGTTGTGGAAGTGGTTACTGTAGAAGGTGTCACAGTGTTGGTTGAGGTCTGATTATGGCTGGTTGGAGTAGATGATGTAGATGATGAAGGAGTTACTGTAGAAGATGTCACTATGTTGGTTGATGTCTGATTATGACTGGTTGGAGTAAATGATGAAGTTGTGGAAGGTGTTATTGTAGAAGGTGTCACTGTGTTAGTTGATGTCTGATTATGGCTATTAAGAGTAGATGATGAGGTTGTGGAAGGTGATACTGTAGAAGATGTCACTGTGTGGGTTGAGGTCTGATTTTCACTGGTCAAAGTAGAGGATGAGGTTGTGGAAGCTGTTACTGTAGAAGGTGTCACTGTGTTGGTTGTGGTTTGATTATGACTGGGTAGAGTAGATGATGAGGTTGTGGAAGGTGTTACTGTAGAAGGTGTCAATGTGTTGTTTGAGGTCTGATTATGGCTGGTAAGAGTAGATGCTGAAACTGTGGAAAGTGATACTGTAGAAGATGTCACTTTACTGGTTAAGGTCTGATTATTACTGGTCGGAGTAGCTGATACAGTTGTGGAAGGTGTTAATGAAGAAGGTGTCACAGAGTTGGTTGAAGTCTGATTATGGCTGATTGGAGTAGATGATGAAGTTGTGGAAGTTGTTACTGTAGAATGTGTCACAGTGTTGGTTGAGGTCTGATTATGGCTGGTAAGAGTAGATGATGAAGATGCTGAAGGAGTTACTGTTGAAGATGTCACTATACTGGTTGATGTCTGACTATGACTGGTCGGAGTAGATGATGAAGTTGTGGAAGTTGTTACTGTAGAAGGTGTCACTGTGTTGGTTGAGGTCTGATTAAGGCTGGTAAGAGTAGATGATGAAGCTGTAGAAGGTGATACTGTAGAAAATGTAACTGTGTTGGTTGAATTCTCATTTTGGCTGGTTGGAGTAGATGATGAAGTTGTGGAAGGTGATACTGTAGAAAACGTAACTGTGTTGGTTGAATTCTCATTTTGGCTGGTTGGAGTAGATGATGAAGCTGTGGAAGGTGATACTGTAGAAAATGTCACTGTGTTGGTTGAAGTCTGATTAAGACTTGTAAGAGTAGATGATGAAGATGCTGAAGGAGTTACTGTAGAAGATGTCACTATGTTGGTTGATGTCTGATTATGACTGGTTGGAGTAAATGATGAAGTTGTGGAAGGTGTTATTGTAGAAGGTGTCACTGTGTTGGTTGAGGTCTGATTATGGCTGGTTGGAGTAGATGATGAAGCTGAGGAAGGTGATACTGTAGAAAATGTAACTGTGTTGGTTGAATTCTCATGTTGGCTGGTTGGAGTAGATGATGAAGCTGTGGAAGGTGATACTGTAGAAAATGTCACCGTGTTGGTTGAGGTCTGATTAAGGCTGGTAAGTGTAGATGATGAAGATGCTGAAGGAGTTACTGTAGAAGATGTCACTATGTTGGTTGATGTCTGATTATGACTGGTTGGAGTAAATGATGAAGTTGTGGAAGGTGTTATTGTAGAAGGTGTCACTGTGTTGGTTGAGGTCTGATTATGGCTGGTTGGAGAAGATGATGAAGCTGTGGAAGGTGATACTGTAGAAAATGTAACTGTGTTGGTTGAATTCTCATTTTGGCTGCTTGATGTAGATGATGAAGCTGTGGAAGGTGATAATGTAGAAAATGTTAATGTGTTGGTTGAAGTTTCATGTTGGCTGGTTGGAGTAGATGATGAAGTTGTGGAAGGTAATACTGTAGAAAATGTCACTGTGTTGATTGATGTCTCATGTTGGCTGGTTGGAGTAGATGATGAAGCTGTGGAAGGTGATAATGTAGAAAATGTCACTGTGTTGGTTGAAGTTTCATGTTGGCTGGTTGAAGTAGATGATGAAGCTGTGGAAGGTAATAATGTAGAAAATGTCACTGTGTTTGTTGAAATTTCATGTTGGCTGGTTGGAGTAGATGATGAAGCTGTGGAAGGTGATAATGTAGAAAATGTCACTGTGTTGGTTGGAGTCTCATGTTGGCTGGTTGGTGTAGATGATAAAGCTGTGGAAGGTAATAATGTAGAAAATGTCACTGTGTTGGTTGAAGTTTCATGTTGGCTTGTTGGAGTAGATGATGAAGCTGTGGAAGGTAATAATGTAGAAAATGTCACTGTGTTGGTTGAAGTTTCATGTTGGCTGGTTGGAGTAGATGATGAAGCTGTGGAAGGTAATGCTGTAGAAAATGTCACTGTGTTGGTTGAGGTCTCATGTTGGCTGGTTGGAGTAGATGATGAAGCTGTGGAAAGTGATACTGTAGAATATGTCACTGTGTTCGTTGAAGTCTCATGTTGGCTGGTTGAAATAGATGATGAAGCTGTGGAAGGTAATAATGTAGAAAATGTCACTGTGTTGGTTGGAGTCTCATGTTGGCTGGTTGGAGTAGATGATGAAGCTGTGGAAGGTGGTAATGTAGAAAATGTCACTGTGTTTGTTGAAGTTTCATGTTGGCTGGTTGGAGTAGATGATGAAGCTGTGGAAGGTAATAATGTAGAAAATGTCACGGTGTTAGTTGAAGTCTCATGTTGGCTGGTTGAAGTGGATGATGAAGATGTGGAAAGTGATAATGTAGAATATGTCACACTGTTGGTTGAAGTCTCATTTTGGCTGGTTGGAGTAGATGATGAAGCTGTGGAAGGTGATACTGTAGAAAATGTCACTGTGTTGGTTGAAGTCTCATGTTGGCTGGTTGGAGTAGTTGATGAAGCTGTGGAAGGTGATAATGTAGAATATGTCACTGTGTTGGTTGAAGTCTCATGTTGGCTGGTTGGAGTAGATGATGAAGCTGTGGAAGATGATAATGTAGAAAATGTCACTGTGTTGGTTGGAGTCTCATGTTGGCTGGTTGGAGTAGATGATGAAGCTGTGGAAGGTAATAATGTAGAAAATGTCACTGTGTTGGTTGAAGTTTCATGTTGGCTGGTTGGAGTAGATGATGAAGCTGTGGAAGGTGATAATGTAGAAAATGTCGTGTTGGTTGAAGTTTCATGTTGGCTGGTTGGAGTAGATGATGAAACTGTGGAAGGTGATTCTGTAGAAAATGTCACTGTGTTTGTTGAAGTCTCATGTTGGCTGGTTGGAGTAGATGATGAAGCTGTGGAAGGTAATAATGTAGAAAATGTCACTATGTTGGTTGAAGTCTCATGTTGGCTGGTTGAAGTGGATGATGAAGATGTGGAAGGTGATAATGTAGAATATATAACTGTGTTGGTTGAAGTCTCATTTTGGTTGGTTGGAGTAGATGATGAAGCTGTGGAAGATGATACTGTAGAAAATGTCACTGTGTTGGTTGAAGTCTCATGTTGGCTGGTTGGAGTAGTTGATAAAGCTGTGGAAGGTGATAATGTAGAATATGTCACTGTGTTGGTTGAAGTCTCATCATGTTGGCTGGTTGAAGTAGATGATGAAGCTGTGGAAGGTGATAAGGTAGAATATGTCACTATGTTGGTTGATGTCTCATTTTGGCTGGTTGGAGTAGATAATGAGGCTGTGGAATAAGTTACTGTAGAATATGTCCATGTGTTGGTTGAAGTTTGACTAGTACCGTTCACAGCACTTAAAGAATCTGTAATAGTGGCTGTTGTTTGACTGTTAGTTGATGAGGTGGAAGAAGTCACTGCTGTATTTGAGGTCTGATCATGACTAGTAGATGATGAAACTGTGGGAGGTGTTACTGTAGAAGATGACACTGTGTTAGTTGAGGACTGATTTTGGCTAGTCAGAGTAGATGATGAAGTTGTGGAAGGTAATCCTGTAGAAGATGTCACTGTGTTGGTTGTGGTCTCATTATGGCTGGTTGGATTGGATAATGAAGTGTTCTCACTATTAGGTGCACTGGTTGCATTGATTGATTGCAATGTAATTGACATAGCAGAAGAGGCAGAACTAGTTGTTGCAATTGAATGTGTCGTGGGAGATGTTGGACTACTTCCTAAACTCAAAGAACTAGATGTTTCAGTGACACCTGCAGTATTGCTTGTGAATGTAGTTGGTCCACTTGTGCTTACACTGGAAGACATTGGTGTGTTTGACGACAGGGGTGGGCTACTGCTTTCAGTGTTTGATGTAATTATGGTGCCAGTTGATTGACCAGTACTTGCTATACTTGAAGATCTGAATGTGTCAGTTACAGGCAACAGGCTAGATGTTTCAGTGACACTTGCTGTATTGCTGGTGAATGTAGTTGGTCCACTGGTTTCAGTGCTGGAAGATATTGGTGTGTTTGATGAGGGTGAGGATAATGATGATAAATGAGTACTTGTTTCAGAGATAGTGGATATTTCCGTGGCAGTCACTGGCTGGCTACTTGTTCCAGATGTGAATGCTGATTCAGTTCCTATTCCAGAGCTGGTTGATGATTCTGATTGTCCACTAGTACCAGATGTAGACTGGTGACTTGTCCCAGTATCGAATGGCGCAGTGGAGTAATGTATTGTAGAACTACTGCTGGTCACAGTGTTACTGGTTGAAGTTGACTCAGTAGTGGCCAGAGTGGTGGATGGTGTCACGGTTTCACTCGTGGCTGTTGATTTAATGCTGGTCGCAGTACTTGATATGACTGTTGTGTGGGAAGTTGAGATAGCTGGAGAAGCCGTTGTTGAAGGATTCAATGTATTGTTTATCTGACTTATTATCTGTGTTATAGCTTGAGTCAAAGCGCTTATTATACTGTTTAACAGATCCAATATTGAAGACGAGGACTGTGCTTCAACACATGGCACTGAGGAGAAAAAACAGATATAGGAAGTTAATATAAAGTATTATTCATGGTCTGTGATATATGTTCTTTATCTGTCATAATTTTATCATGAACTTTTATGTAATTCAACTATGGTATATTTTAAAATATTTCATTATTAGGGGAGGAATAACACCTTTTTTTTGGGCTCGAGTCAGAGTCTGACCCTAATAATGGAAAATGACAGGAGGGGGGATGTACTTAGACCACACCTACCCTCTACCCTCTATGTACTTCGACTCTCTAATTATTTGTCTTTTAAAACATCACTTTGTTGCAGTGATGCAAAGTCTGGTGAGTTTTCATCATGGGAAGGTTAAGCGTTAGGCAAAGTGCGCAAGTGGGCTCTATTGATGGGAGGTCGCAATAGTAAGTCCTCTGCACAATAGGATTTCAGCCAGACGGGTTGGTGGTTCCCTCCGTCCACACAAAGTATGAAAGGTAAGAGGGGGGATGGGAGATGTAAAATTTCCAGCAGGGGCTGGGCTTGGAAGAATATGCACGGATCAGCAGTCATACAGACCGCTAAGCCGCACGTTTCACTAAAGGCAGGCTTATGGCGGCATAACTTCCATAAAGCCCACATGAGAGAGGGGCGTGGCAGGGGGAGTGCACTCCCCTCTCTTGTGCGTACTGCCACACCCCCACATGTACGGAAAGCGTGCAGGGGTCTGGATCCGCTCCATAGAAAGGAAAATATATAACCGTCCTCAGACCTCTTTTAGTCCATAATTTGTCCCCCAAGGAGCAGCAATGGAAAGCTGCAGTGCTGAAATAGATATAATCTGATATAATCACAGACCTAATGCGTCAATTTACTTTTTATCCTCTCTAGGAGACCATGGGGCAAGGTGGGAGGAACCCAATCTAAATCCTCAGGTGACAAATCAGATCACAGGCTTTTGAAGTGAGCAATTTCAAGACGTACATTAATTTGCTTAACGGAACTCCATAATTTCCATGATAAACTCCCACATTGGACCATCGACAGGAGAGCGGCCAGCAGTCCTAATATTAGGAGTCTCCTGACAAGTACAACATTCTCTAAATTGTTCCAAACGTCTTGAACTAACCCCTGCAGGTGCAAATAGTTTTACCAAGGTGCAAATTTGCAGCTTTGTTTTTCTTTTTTACCTTTCCTCCTTGTGTCAAGATCAGAGTCTACCAACACATTGACCGTTGCGAGTCCCTGCTGCGATGTTACAGATTGCGAAATAGGGACAGCCGAAAGTGTCTTTTCGTCTGTTCCTTTTTCGAATGTGTAAAACCACAGAATTTTTTTTAATGAATGGGTGAGTATGCGTTTCGCATAGTCACACATTCATTTACGGAAAACTGCGATGGACTTAGGGTTAGGCTGCAGGAGGGGGGGATTTAGGGTTAGGCTGCGGGATGGGGGACATAGGGTCAGGCTGCTGGGGGAGGTGACTT